>KK499815.1:414585-632889 GCA_000688715.1 Glossina pallidipes | reverse complement strand
AAGGTAACGTCTTTTTTGGTATTGCGATCAAATACACGGAAAAAGTTATTATAGCTGCCGGTCATTATTGAGGTATCTTTGCCATTCCAACAGCATTCGAATTTGTCAAAAATGCAATCGTTCTCATATAAAGAACACAATTTGGCCCTTAAATATTCATGGACCTAAAAATTGAAATGATTAAAAAAATAAATAAATAAATAAATAAATAAAATAAGAAGGAACGTAGTATTAAAAGCAATAATAATTAAAATGGAAATTAAATAATTTGTTACGCGCATGTGCAATAAATATCCTTACCACATATGTTTCAATAGGCTTTGTTTCCATATGCAAATCCCACACTTTAATACTCAAATAGTCCCTTGAGATCATGTAACGGCCCGAATTGCTTAACTTTACGTCACTTATTGAGCTAATGATCTCACTGAAAAAGCTGCGATTTGTGGGATTTTCAGGCTCTTCAAATTGTTTGCTATGCCGATCGCACAGCGCCGAAGAACGCATATCACATAAGCGTATTGTGCCCTTCGAACTGGAATATACGAATACATTGCATTCGGTTGGATGGAATTCGGCAGCAGTTATCACCTCAGTTAACTCTTCCATATTTGTGGGCTTAATATCAACTATATTGAAACTTTCTTTGGTCACCTCCAAGTGCCACAGATTGATTCGTAAATCATCTGCCGATAGATAAGTCTCTTGATCTGAGTTAACACTAATCGAATTGATGTGATAGGTATGTGCATTGGCAAAGATGCGTCGTGGTGAGGCCTCGACCATTAAAGGGATTTGCTTAACAGAAGGAACTCGTAAGGCGGTTATATTTTGTGGATCCTTCGTTAGGCCGTTCTCTCCTTTTGTATTATAGCCCTCGAAGGATTTGTCGCGCTCACTAACTTTCCATAATTTAACAGTTTTATCGTTAGTCGCGAGCAGGAAATGTGCAGGATTTTTTGTACGCAGCCATCGTATCTTATTAATTTTTTCTTCAATCTCTAATGGTTTCAAATAATCGAATTCGGGCTCATGCGATTGGAATGTCGAATAGACATTATATTCACCACGTCGTGGACTTACCGTTTTTGATGCAGGGTCACGCTAAAATTATTAAACAACGATATCTTACATTACATTATATTATTATGTGTATTTATATATGTGTGTTAAGAACAGAATCGAGAGGAATTTTCAATGATACAATTAAGTGAGATAACTACTAACCTGAAATATGACAACACGTCCACCTTTATCACCAGTTGCCAATAGTTCGCCGTCATGATTGAATTCAACACAGGATATAATGTCGGCGTCCGTGACGTCATCGTCTAAAGCTCCCTTTATTTGTGAGAAGCACCAAGCAGCTTCTCCATTACCTGAAACAAAGAGAATGATATCAGTTATTAAAGACGCTTCAATTGCGAGTCAAACAATTTTAAAAAAGCCCCGAAAGTTTTTTTTTTTTATTAAGCTCTTTACATATAGACTGTATAGGCTTGCAAAAGGGAAATGCTTTAAATAATATGTGATTTTTTTTTTTTTTGGCAAAAAGGACCATGAGTTCAATAACCTTTGACATGTGCTACTAAGTAATATTTATATTTATTAAAGTTGTGCATGTAATAATAATATAACATAGTTATATATATATATATATATATATACATATATATATATACATGTATGGTTTATATTGATTGTTGACTGACACACGACATTATTATTATTATTATTATTATTATTATTATTGTTGTTGTTGTTAAGTCTTCCATTCAAATATCTTTGTATATGTACGTCTGTGCGTGTGTAGAGTGGGACTAAAAATAGCATTTTATTGTCTGCATTGTTATATATATATTAATATCATTGGAACAATTATTTTATACTAAACTAAAACAGAAAAAGAGAAAAAAAATCCCACACACACACACACACGTATACAGAGGCGCATACACCCTCATTAAAAGTTAGAAAAAGAAAATCTAGAGCACGTTGCGATTTTTTTTATTGCAAATGCGAAACTTATGTGTTATGCCGTTCAGTATACAATGTGTACAATTTTTCAGAGTGTAATTCCCATTCATAAATATACACAACACACACACTACACACGACAGCAACAATGAAGACTAGAATTCTAAGTACTTTTAAATGATTTAGACATGCCTACTATTATTTACCCACCCACCCACCGCCCCGCCACATAAAGCATCTATTAAAACTTTCGTAATTCGTTATTCTTTTCTTTTTTGTTTCATAATCGTTAATGGATTTCAAGTAGGATTGAATTATACGCCACTTTCACGTACAAGCGCGTTTCTGCTTAAGTATTTTCATATGCGCGACTCAACGGCGAAGGTATACCTATATTTGTATTATTTATTGATCAGTGTGAAACACTCGAACTATGATTCAATCGCATATCTCAGTCCGTCCGTCAGTCCGTTCGCCCAATCGGAAATAAAAAAAATTGAAATTTGACGGACGCAGATAAAGTTGAAAATTAGGCACAAGCCGCTCCCGTGTTGAAACCTGCCCTTCAAGTAGGACTGAATTATGCGCTACTTTCACGCACAAGCGCGTTTTTGCTTGAGTATTCTCATATGCGCGACTCTACGGTGAAGGTATACCTATATCTGTATTATTTATTGATCTCGTGTGAAATACTCGAGCTGTGATTCAATCGTATATCTCAGCCCGTCTGTCAGTCCGTTCGCCCAGACGAAAATAAAAAAAATAGAAATTTGACGGACGCAGATTAAGTTGAAAATTAGTCGCAAGCCGCTCCCGTGTTAGAGTCTGCGGTTCGCAATACTGGTAGCTATTGATTGAACGCATTCGTAACATGAAGCTCAACGCAGACATTGTCCTAAAATAAGGAGAATAAATTTTTCACAAGAATGTCCACGACTGTATGTGAGGGTTGAAGATATGTCATACCATCGTCCCATAATTAGAGAAAACATTTGAAATTTTTTGAAAGCAAGAAATAAAAAACAAAAAGCCTGCACACTAATGCAAAATGCGTTCAAAAATTGATCAATATAGACAACGAAGAGCCAAGTTTATCAACAAAGCCGTACAACCCCCTTAATAACCAAAAAAAAAAACAAAAAACTACGGTAAACCATAACTAAGAATGATATTAGAGCGAGTCGCATCGACTCTTCTCGAAATTTGAAATTAAAGTGTTTTTTAGAAATTTCAATACATTTAAGTACAGCGCTTCACCCTATGCATTGCCATAGATAACGCTGTTTCAATGTACAAAAAGAAGACAAGAACTCCTCTGCCTGTCTCTATAGCGAGCGTGCAAAACTTGAAGTCATATTTTCGTTGGCGCCCTTTTCCGCATGTTGACTATGCCTAAGCGAGATAACAAAAGATATTTTTGCTTTTCTTGAAAAGTCTCCTCTCGAATATCCTGGTACTGTATTTGGAATATTTGAAGGTAGTTCTTGCTAAACTCTGCCTAAGCGCACTAAACGAAAACTTCATAATCATCTCAGTAATATCTTTGAAGGACATTCAAAAATGTGACGTTAACTTAATCCAAGGATCAAAAAAAAAACGGCAGTCAATCGATAAATCGCAATTCTCACAGACAGTTAGATATTTTTCATAGTAGTGGCGGTTATGTTTCATGTTTTCATCATTAGGTGTGCAATTCATTATAAGGACTACAACATGTCTTTAGCGTATGAAAAGTTACGATATTTGAAAAAGGAAAAAAATCGTGCGCTTTTTTTTTAGTTCATGGATATTTATCATAAAGTCTAAGAGGTTCACTTGCACTTAATTCATGGATATTTACCATAAAGCCTAAGAGGTTCACTTGCGTGTGCTTTTGTCTAGGGCAACAAGTAAGAAAATTATATTCGTCGGTCGTGACCGAATCTTTTATATCTAAAACATGAAATTATGACACACTACAACATCGGGTAGACGTAGTTAATTTTTACCATCTTTGTGAAAATACTACAGCATCGCCCATGGAGCAGGCGTTCAAATTGTTATACATTTATTTGCTATAGTTTATGAATCAAAAAAATCAAATTTTTATTCATTTTGGAAAACAGAGGTGTTCTCAGTTTACCTGGTGCTGAGAGCGTGTCCTTCAGCCGATTTGGTCCATTTTCAATATCAGCTTGCGTGCAAGAACTTCCAATATTTCTGCCAAATTTGGGGTCGACAGCTTCATTTTTGCAGCCAAGAGAATGTTTCAAACAGACGGACAGACGGATATGCTTAAGATTAAGAATATACATTGTTTGTGGAGTCTCCAAAGGTTCTTTCTTCGCTTTGCAAACATTGTGGCAAAAAGAACATACCCTTTCCGTCCTTCGGTGATGGATATAAACAAAGCAATAGTTTAAAGGGACTCGTCGCTTGTTTCTGCTGCTGTTACAGTAAATAAGAAAAAATGCAGTGCCCGCATTCAATACTTCGCGGCACACATACTTAATAAATTTTATAAAGTGAGCAAAAGCTTTGCCAGTACATAGGAAAACCTCAAGAGTGGAAAATCTTACAAATGTTGAACGGAAATACACGACTATATTTTCGTGTATTAAGAGTTTGCTTTTATTTTTTATAAGACGTACTGCTTGCAAATGCTTACATCATACACTCACTCATAAACGCACAACTCGCTGTCATACAGTCGGAGGCTTAACTATGAAGCCAGCAGCAGCCAGATGATGACTGCCTTCGTAAATAGGATTTCGGGTAATAAATATATCACTCAATATGTTCGTAGGACAACATATAGATAAAATTAAAATTTCATGGCATTCCAACTATTAGTCGCGACATTGCTTTTGTAAAACAATGGGAAAATTTGAATTTTATCTGTGCCGAGACGCATTAACGCAAACAAATGCTCGGGACGTTATCGCATACTTCCTTTGATGGTTGATGCTATTTACAAATAATTTCGTTTAGATATGACATTCCTTTGATATTAATTCGGAGCCGGAGTAGTTCAACTTCATATTGTTTCTAAAAGGTTTTAGCCAAATTCCAGTTACGGTCACATACATTGTAATCGTTTATCGACATTTGGATATTTTACTTACAAAAACTTAGAAGACGATTTAATATTGTTCCTCAACCACTGCCAAGGAGATCAGTATAGTATGCGAAAACGTATCTCCTAAGGCTAGGGTTTTCTTTGGAATTTTAATAGCTTTGTGTACTCGATGATCGATAGCTTTGCTTAGAATCCTCTCGCCTGTGGGAAAGATTCTACAATTCAACAAAGCAGTTTAGCAAAAATGCTCCCATGTACAGATCGTAAAATGCTCTCATCTAAGCTGAGACAATCATAACTTGATCAGTATTGCCTTAGCATAAACATTAGCTTTTATTGGCTCCTTGCAAGTTATATTGGCAGATAGGCTTAAAAGTATGTAGCATTGCGTTGGGAAGCGTTAGAAAGACGTCGAGGGGAATTTTGATCAGAAATGTACTTTTGTCAGGTATTTTTCTCAATAACTAGGATGTATTTTTCTAATTATTATTCACTCACTTAGACTTTTTATTTATTAATTATTTTTTACTCTTTGCTTCTTGTTGCTTGTTCGTTCAACTCTTTAGTTTTGTCTATTTATTATGCCTTTGGTTCTTTTACTATTTATTTACTTACTTCTTCGTTGCAACGCCCAGAGAGAAGCTTCAAAGATCTTATATTCTTTTCAATAGCATTAAACTCTGAATCGATTTAAGTCTGTCCGTCCGTGTTATGTCTGTTTTGAACATTCTCTTGGCAAAAATTATGCAATCGATTTCAAATTTGACAGAAATATAGGAAGTTTTTGCACCCAAGTTGGTCTTGAAAATGAGAGAAATCGTTCGAAGACCACAGTCCCAATTGAACATAATCCGATACCATCTCTGTTTTCAAAAATAAAAACGTTTTGGGGTTTCGTTCGTTACTTGTAAACTACAACAGATATAACGGTAAAAGTTTGTAAGCACATTCTATGGATGATGAAGTATCTGAACAAATATGGAAAAAATCGGTCACGCCTACACAAGTGATTTTTACCAGTCATATGTTTCATAAGATGGAATGTTGAATATTATTCTGTATGCTGTTGTTCACGTGAAAATACATTACGTGTGTAAGAATGTGTTAATTCTAAAATAAATATAGATATGTTAGATCCCACAAATATCAAATAAAAGGACTTGTAGAGTAGAATGCGACAAGTTATATATGTTAATTCTAAATTAAATATCACGGACGGCACGAAGGTATACGACAAATAACGGACTTAGGTATAAAAAATTCGGTCGCGGCCGAATGTAATTCTCTTATTTATTAAAATCATTATTATAAAGCAACATACTCCTGGACGAGAGAGAGAGAGAGAGAGAGTGTGTAAGTTGAACACTACCAACTAACACCACATTATTTATTATTTTTTATTGTTTGCTGAATTATTTATGCATATATATATAAAATAATATAATATGTATATGTTTATGTATATGTGACACCTAAATATCCATTTTTATTTTAATTTTCATTTATATATATATATTTATATTTACATTATTTTTATATTATAATAATTACATAAAGTCTATCCATAATGTCCATAAAGCCTTGCGCTGAAGCAACGAAATGTTTCCGTGATAATAACAAATAAAATGAAAAAATTCTAAAAACAAATGTACTCCAAAAAAAAAAGGTTATGTTATCAACTGATTAATGGCAAGATAAAGATGATAACAACTCGAAAGGACGCAGCTTACATACAAAGAACCTTAACATAAATCCGACCGACCTTTGGCTTGCAATCCTCTTGATATTGATGGAGACTCATTCAAGTGCCATCGTTAGGAATACGTTCTCGATTTCTCGACTTCATTTTGATCATCTTTTATATACGCACTTCATTTCATTTAAGTGTTAGCCACAAATGCTTTATCATTTTATATTAAAATTATTTGGACAAAAACAAAAAATTAAATAAATGAATGAATGAATGAACCATGTCTTCTGCCAAAGATACCATAAAATGTCTGAAAATGTTATGTTGTGTATAAAATTCCCATGAGACTCACATTAACGCGATTATAGTGAATTTACAAGTTATTTGCAACAGTTCATGTTTTATGAAATAAAAATAAAAATAAAAATAAGAAAATAAAAAACTATTTAAAATTTATTAAATTAATGACATAATAATTATACATCGTGTAGACACACTCAGAGATACTCAGATAACGATAGCCGTTTTACATTTAACATCTATTCCAATATAAATTAAATATTCTGTCGTTATTAAGAGGAGACTTAAATGCTTACGCTACGTAGAGATTCAATCATCAAATGCGATGTAAAAGGCATCGATAGCGATCGAAAGGAAATTGTAAAATTATTGGATTACACACATCTATACATGTCGTTCAATAACTCTCTGTGTATGCTCTCTTTCTTCTTTATAATGCTCACACAACAACATCAAAATCGAGATGACGTGCTGTAATAATTCAATAATATCCATGTTTAAGGTAAGAAGTACCACTTACTACTTACTAAATACACACACACACACACACACACACATTATCTAAACACGATGTAAAAATATAATTATGATGTATTTTTAGTATGACGAAGTGTTTTTTTCTACTGTTATTGCCGTTCACTGTTTATTTATTATAGGCTCTAAGGTAGAGTATACGCTTCAAGCACACAACCAACAACAATAGACAATTTTTAAACGACTACAGCTAACCGGTCACATAAAGAAACAACAACAATATTATATCACCTTGACCTGCAAAGTTGTTATTATTGCTAATATATAGACATAATATATATATATACATATATTATGTATTAAACGGGTCTGTGTACTTATATGTATACATGTATATATATATAGATATATATAAAGTGTGGGAAATTTTTAATGCAGTTTTCGTAAATATTGATAGGCAATAGAATTTTGCTTATATTTATTCAATTTCTCGCAGAACGATAAGCAGGATGTATTCATTTTATGCAAAAGGTTTGCAACATCTTGCAAGCAAAATATTCTGAATCGATCTAGGGATGCTTGTCCGTCCGTGTGTCTTCGCCTTTCTGGGTATCTATGCCTGGTAGTAACCATACTTACGATACGATACTGGCAAATACATGCTCGTTGACATTGTAAATAATAGGTCAAATTGATTGAAGGACATAGCTACAGTGCGACATAAAATGAGGACACCTCTTATTACTCATCAACTAAAGCAGATACAAAAGCAAGAATTTTCATTCTATGGGTCATCGTATACTACCTGCATAAAAATAAAAATAAAAAAGAATTGGTCACGCCCATTCAATATTGCGTCTTAAAATTTCAATTTTTTCTTTCCTCATTACAAGAGGGTATAAAACTTTTCGCAGACAAGGCTGAATATAATTTTCTTATTGGTTTTTTTTTTCATTGTTATTTTCAATGAGTGTCTTATTGGTTTGTGTAATCACTGTCGAAAAAGGAAGTAAGACGGATTCGTTATTTTGATGATGACATCTTTTACCTAATGTAAGATGCCGGTAAAATAATATCGTCTGATCTTTTCGTGGTCTGTTCTTTATTAACTACAAAAAAGCAGCTGGCATTAGCTCTCAGTTGATGGGAAACAATAAGGGATCAAAATAAAAATTCTTTCCTCATCCCAAATCTATTTTGAAAGTGGGATTAATTCTTAAACAAAAAAGATCAAGTTTCAATTCATTCAGTGCGTAAAAAGAAAAGCTTGGGGACGAACTAGTGTTAATCTTACATCGGGTAGTAATTAGAGAATTGAAATCATTATCAAACATATATTTATACATATGCGCACATTTGCCGATCTATCGTGAAATTATGAGGGACCTCCTAGAAGATCGCCCACAATTGGGAAGTCCGCAAAATATTATCTTCGATTTGCTAATAGTAAACTTGGATAAATGTCAGGGAGCCTATAAATATGTATACAGCAGATTTTTGGCGGGGTACACAGTAAATAAGAAAACTCTTACATCTTAGATTCGAAAGAAAACCAAGGTAAACATTAAAACAACCTCTCCAAACACAACGATGAGCATTTTGGTACGCTAACCGGACTGAGGTTGTGATTGGGGCAGACTTGCCCGTAGACGAGTTCGGAAAAATGCTTCTAGTTTTGCAGTGAACACACATGTCGGTTGAAATTATTGCTTGTAGATATGGATGCCATATATTTTCAACGGGCTGTACACTGAAAGATCATGTACGCTACAACAATCAATACTTTTCTAAGCTAAGTAAAGAAGAAGTAAGTCTGCCGCGGAAGCGATACAATCGTCCCTAAGCCTTCCTAAAATTTACATACTTTGCTCTTAGGACAATTTTGCAAAAAGAAAGCACTGAGACTAGTACAAGAACAAACGATCGAAATGACCAGAAAAACGCTTGAAGGACTTCCTAAATATATTAGAGACGACGATGTATGGATGTAGACAACAAATATAATAAATTTGAGTCAACCTTTACTACGGACCGAGTGAATGAATGAGATACAGCGGTTTAAATTAAATAGAAACACCTCCCTATTCCTATTCGTCCTATCTTCCCCTTAAGACGATATGGCGATTATGATGCATCTCAAACGGCCTTTAAAGTGTGTTAATGGAACACGAATCATTCTACGCTGGAAAAATTTGGAACAAAGTGGAAAAAATTTCACATTGAAATCTAGAAAAATATATAAAACTTTCGTTCTTGATCCTTCAGCATTAAGACGCGTAAGTTTTGTTTAACAGGCCACATCCCATATTTCAATTTAATATTAATACGATAGAGGAGTTGAAAAAAGGACAACAAACAAAATGCCTCTTTAATGTATCGACTGGAAATTTCTCATTAATTAAAAATTTATATACTTTGTAGAAGCTCTTTGCGTTGCGTATTTTGCAAACATAATAACACAATTTGTCCAACCCAACCATCGTACTTTCGCGGTGCGTATACAAAGATACAAAATCTCGACACTGTAGTAGTAGTAAATGTGTGTAACTAGTCCATCTATTTTGCTATAATATTATTTATGTTGTCCTCATGCAACTCATACAACTGCGTATGCACTTCACTCCATCCTCATGCTACTGGCTTGCCTTGCATGCACACATACATACATGAATGCATTTATGTATGCATCTACGTGTATTTTTAATTAGCACACATAACGCACTTAAATGCGGTGCAATGACTCTAAAAGCACAATATTTCAATGGTTTTCTTAACACTTGTATGCATATGTATGCGTATGCAGCAATGTTTTCATATGATTTAATAAGTGTGTGTAGAACACAACCGTGTTTGTTGAAATGCTTCTTTTTTCATGCAATATATATAAAAATTTAATGCAAAATTTACATTTAAGTAAAAGTTAAAAAAAAAATAAAAAATAAAAAAAACGTTATTCACTTAATTATCAATTAAGAAAAATAGTTAAAAGCTGTTGCACAAATCGGATAAGAAACATTAAAGAAAAACGTTATTAATTGAATGAAATGAGAAATGCAACACATATTGCTTGACGATATGATTGACAATGAGCTCCATATTAAAATTTATTATGATACAGATCGGGATCGAAATGAAACCGAGTACTTAAAATAAGCAAATGCAAAGTAAGTGTAACTCAAAAGTGCAGTTTTTTTTTTTATCAAAAGATGATTGGAAAGTTTTTATGACTTTAACTAAACGATACGAAGAGGACAAGTTGGAAAATTCACCCAATAATTCATTTCGGAGAAGAGCAGTGAAATGATAATGCTATCAGTTACTGCGAGACGATCAAAGAGAAAAGTGGGAACATAACTTCAGTGAAAAGTTTCGAAAATTTTGAAAAAATGATACGAAATGAAATAAGCATCTTATGCATAAGCAATCGCGCAATGGAAATATGCATACTTTGAACTTTGAAGAATATACACCTTCTTCTTCATCATCATATTTCACGGTAGTTCACGGTTAAAGCTTTTAACTACACTCTTAAGTATTATTTTTCTCTTTATTGCCTCTCTTTTCATTATTTATATAACATAAATATATACATATCTATATATATATATGTGTATGCGTCAACTTTGGGCGCCACATTGGAGACATGCACATGATGCATACGTCTCATCAATGATAAGATAAAAAAATATATCGGTTTGATATTAAATCCATTATTTGAACCGTATTATAAGCAGATTGCAAAGCAACCACAACGACAGTATTCATCAGGAGAAGGAAATTCACTTTGCCTTCCCATTCCCATTTACTTAATCAGTATCGCTAATATACTGTTGGGAGAAAGAAAAAGACATGATCATCCTTTAGGCGTAACCTTTGACTTCTCATGAAAAATTGGACATAACCTAAGGTTAAAGGGTAACTTTATAGGCGTTTTTATTATTTTAAACGATTTTCTAAACATTGAAAAATGGAATTTAAGGTCAGGTCAAATTCTTTATGTGACTCAAGCAAATTTCGATTTTTCGAGTGAAGTCAATATTTAAAACCGCACTCTATCGGGGCCATCAATTTTTCACAGATTGACTTCAAATTTCCATTCGACCCCCATGATAACATTTCCTAGCAAAATGTATTTTTTTTTTGATTGGTTGACTTTGGAAGGTGACATAAAATAAAATTTTAATTCGAAGCCAAATTCTAACAAATTTTGAGCAAACGTTTTTTTTTTTTTGTTTTGTTCTACATGTAAAAAAAAAAAAATTTGGCCAGATTATCATGTAAGTTTAGTTTAGCTCCTTCATAAATAATAATTTTTAATATCAATAAAAATAAGTAAAGTTGAAATAAAATTGTCGTACTCCACGCAAAGAATATGAAGCCAAGGAATGTTTGTGACAAGTTTCATCTTCCTGCCTTCATCTTTGCGGCTGTGGCAAGTCGACAAAAGTAAAGGAACAAAATGATCCCTTTTGGTAGAAATAGCTATATGTCACCAGCACTTCGAAAAGCAGACCAACCGGGAAAATGATTGCAGGCATTTAGAGGCCTTTTCATATAAATAAAAGTCTGAAGAAAATCTTGAAACATTACATGCTTTATAACCGTCTTTCTGAAGATCGAAAACTAAAAAGGTCAAAATGGCGTATTCGGTTGTTCCAGTGCCAAACTGTACACTACTTGCGGCACAGTGTCTATTAAGTTTGATCGGACGTATGAAACACCTAGAAGGGCTTAAGATGGACCCATCTCTTATTAAATAGATCGATTCAGAGAATAATTCTGCTAAGCTTGTTTGTCTGCCCACATATTTTTTTGTCGCAATTTTTGCACAATGCTTGGAATCGGTCCACTTTTCTGATGAAAATTGAAATTTTCATAATTTGTCGACAAAAGACGCCAGATAAAAGTTTTGTGACATTCCAGATTGGTATGAAATATTTTGTTCGTCTGGGGCGATTTTTTGAAACCCCTCCCATATAGCTATTCCTACAAAACCTTAATCATTATATGGCGCAGAGCTACAATTTCTAATACTTCGTGGTGAAGATTTCTTCATAATAGTGAATTGACAAAAAAATTAACTTTACCGAATTCAGACCACGTAAGTCGGTTTTTCGGATACCACCACATATAAGAGCTTTCAGGAAATGTAAACCCAGATTAATCTGACATAAAAATTAAATGAACCAAAATTGAACCAGATAGTTCTATTATTTCTTGGACTCCACTCCACCTGAGATTTCTCATGAATAGTAAGCCCGTCAAAAAAAATTTAACTTTTAATATTTTATGATGAAAATCGTAGCAATTTAAGTAGGGAATTTGGACCACATAGGTCTATTTTCTAGGTACCAACATATACAGCAATTATATAGAGGGGAAGTTGAACTTCTAGTTTTTTATGGCGACAATTGGAAATAATAAAGCATATGATAAGTAAATTAGGTTTGCAAAATTTGGATCACAACATGTAATGTCTTCGGACTACTCCAATATGCGGACCTCCATGAAAATAATGTATAATTTTTTATGTGGTTGAACCAAAACGAATGCATTTCTGTCCTAGCCATTGTGGTGTAGGGTATCTATATGTCAGCTTTATCCGGCTATAATATTCCTACTTGTGCCCCTCCTAAATATGACTAATCATTTAGGGGAAGTCTCCAACTCCCTGCAGCTGGTAGAAATAAATAGGGAAAGGTAGAGAAAGATAAGCAGTGCTTACGGTTTGGAAGGATTAAATGCATCGTATGTCCGGCTTTCACAAATTAAATTTTGATATGTGAGTAATTATGTGTTTTTTGTTTTTGCGAGAACTCCAGCTTTGGTCGTTTTTAAGTCAACAAATGTGCAATTTAGTCAAATCTACTGATTGATATTAAGAAGGCATTATTTTTCCTTAATACTACTTTCCTTAAGAAGATTTGCTCACAAAATCAATCATATTAAGGTGTTCATAATTTCTCAAATGAAATTTGACGCCATCTTATCATTGGTTACTTCTCTCATGGCATATTCTTAACGTATGGAGGTATGTCTGTTATTTGCTAACGTAAACGTGTCCCTTAAACCGATCGACTTCTTTTTTCATACGAGCTTTTGCGTCACCCCGAACATCTACGATTGCCAATTATCAAGGCTACTATCAATTGGTAAACGAAATCTTTCCAAATTATCTTTTCATATAGCATTTTTCGCAAATCGAGCAACATAATTAAATTATCATTATGGACCCGTGAAGGATTTGTCGAAATCGTTTACAAATACCAAGTTAGCTTACCCTATTTCCTATGGCATTGATTTTGAATACATTGTTTTCGTAAGTGACGGAATAACATAATTGCTATACATATGTCTTATATTGTAAAGTATAAAATACGATACGAAAAAAAACCTAACAAATATATATAAATTGTAAGATGGCGATATCTGGTATTTACATTTCTATTTGATATGAAAACATTTGTTGTTGAAACAAAAGCAAGTGTTCTTGATTCGATTTGAAATAATTCAAATTTCGAAATTATATATGCATTCTTAACAAAAATTTGCATTCATTCCCGAACATATGTAAAAAGCATTCATTCTTCTTAATTTAATTTAAAATGTACTATATATATGCGTATATATATATATATATATATATATATAGAAGCGCATATATATACACTTGATTGATTGAATTTAATTATTTTGAAGAGAAAATCAAAAATTAGTTTTTCAAATTTATTTAATTTATTCCTCTTTTTTTTGTATTTTACAAAACTAAGTGGAAAAAGAATTGGAAATCAAGAATTACTTAAACTATCTTCGCTTATGATAAAGCAATTAGTTTAGAATGAGTAAAAGTGAGTGTATACAGGTATATAATACACAATTTCAAATTTAAGGCGTGGACCGACGTAACTGACTTGGAATTGAGAGACTACCTGTCCAGGTTCAATGTTGTTTACGCTGATTGGATGTGAGTGGAAGAGTTCCCCGATTTCTCTGTATTGTCCATCTATCTTTCCAGGGAGAGTAAAATAAGTGCAAAGTAATTTGCCTTACTGAGGGCGTATTAGATAATGAAAAGGTAAAATTTCTTCATTTTTTTTTGCAGCAAGTCACACAGGGTCACCACTAGAAATCCACTCAAAATTTTCTTTTCATCATTTATTCTTTACATAGTAAGTGAACATTTCCATAGTAAAGTGAAGGACAATCTAATACGTATCCTATATCATATATATATCTTATATATACATATATATATATATATATATAATATATTTATGTATATATATATGTATATATATTCAATGTGTTCATTAAGTGTTTTCAATGGATATTTATATTCCCTATCAGATTTTTAAATAATTCTCCAGCTACTCAACAATATGTTTTAAAATATTCGGTGTTTCAAAGTTTTCCACAGCTCCATATGAATTGGAACAAAAAAAAAAAAACATAAACTGCAAAAGAATAACGCAGTTTAATCAACGAATCTCCCAGATTTTGTTGGGTCTTCCAAAAACCCAGTATGCCAATATTTTGTACATTTCATGGTAGACATGAAAATTATTCTTGCAGATCTAACTCTGTTAAGAGTTTTATCTAACATAGACAACTTACTATTAGTATAATCTTATTATTATTATTAAACTCTTCAATTATTTGTTTAAATATTTAACTTAACGGGTCAATGAGATTAAAATGGTTTAGAATGTAAATAAACACCATGTCCACGGTTTTCTCGGAGGGACTGCTCAGTTTGATATATGAAGCACATTCAAGCTTTGCGAATAAATCTGCAGTTAACTTCTTTAATACAAAAAAGAAATCTATTTAGACTTTTTTTAAGCACAAACACAAATACTCACTACTTATTTCCGATAATTATTGTTATTTAACAGTTATAAGGCACATATCGATAAGTCAACGATACCTGGAATTATCTGTTGATGTAAACATTTACTAATTCACGTTATTGTTGTTGTTATAAAATATTTTCATGTTTGCAACATGATGGCAAACGAAATAACAAATCGCACAATACATTATTAAACGTGGACCAATTTTTTCTACGTACATGCGTTAGTATATATGTAAATTTATATGGATTTAAGAGTAGACTAAGATAGAAGTCAACAGCTTTACAAATAATGCAAAAAAAAAAAAAAAAACAACAACAAATTAGAAGAAGAAAAAAGAAACTTACCGGCCATGACAGTTTAACAGTTTGTTTGACAAAACGCAGCCAATAAAAAGAGACTGAAGGCGAAGAAGATAGAGAGCGAGAGTTTTTGAAAAAAATATAAGCGATGCAATGTACTTATTTTGCATATATATATATATATATGCACATATGTATATAATAATATATATTTATATATACGTAGATATATATATGTGTGTATATATATGTGTGTATAAAGAATAGGGAAAGGATTATAATACAAAAAACCCAACTACACACAGCACCAAACAATTTTTTTTTTTTTTTTTTTAAGATAATTTGAGGGGGATGTTGTGTTGTTTTGGAGAACGTGGTTACTCCTTGGCTTTGTCCCTCTTTACACGCATAAATGCAGCTGCAGGCACAATTCTTTTTAATTTCAACTATTTTGTTTTAATATTTACGCTTTTCTTTTTTTGTGTTTTTGTTATTAGAAATTAGCACTTCGTTAACATTTTGTTGTTTGTTTTATTCATGAAGAAATTTCTTTATGTGCGGTAACAAAACACGATTAAAAGGGGAGAAAGAGAGAGAGAAAACAGAGAACTAAAATGTCTTAAGAAAAAATTCTCAGAGAAAACAAATTTATTTCTTTTGCTTTTCCTTTTAACTACATGTCAAAAGTACGGCAAATTGGTTGCGACTGAAAGTTATTAAATCCTCATGGGTTTAAATGTATATATATGCTTCCTATTTCAGCATACAATTAAATTGAAGCTTAGCTTCACAAATTAACGCTCTGTTTATGCTTATTGCAAGAAAAGAAAAAATTCGAAATTGGAATATTTTCTTCAACATAATTCTTATATAAATTATTTTCAATTCGCTGTGCTTCTAAACGAAAAACAACAGCAAAACACAATCGTTTAAATATTAACACTCGTGCTATATACCCGTAACTTTTGCTTACTACATTTAGCGGCCCCTAACCTTCAAAATCAGCCAATTACTTCACACTTTTTCTCAAATATTAAAAACAAAAACAAAATTCCTGCATTTGTTCTCCACATTGAATAGCAGGCAATTATGTATATGGTGTTGCGAGTGACATTTCCGAATTTTGCAAAACTTTTAATATTCAAAAATTTTCCTTATTTATCGTTACAATAAAATTTATATATGAATTTATCGCACAGCAAAAATTTAATTCTCTTCAAAATGTAAAATTTTCTTTAAACATAAATTCTTTCACTTCATATTTCACATTAATTTTCGTCTTCTTTTTCTATGCTGTTTGCCGTTCTCTGCATCTTATGACAAATTAAAAAGCAACACTAACTAACTACTACTACTACTACCACTATAACCACTTAATTTGACAACGTTCTGCTTAAAGCAAAAAACAGGCAAATTGAATCTGGGAAAAAAAAAAGTTCGAGAGCGAATTCGTTTTAATACATAAAGCAAAACATTAAGGAAAGAAGAAAAAAAAATAGAATCAGTAATTCCCTTAAATTATCTGATCTTAAATTTGTTTTTTAAAAACGTCGTAATTATTTTTTAGTTAATCTAAGGGAATTGATAATCATTTTTTTTTTTAAATAAATATTTAAGAGCTAATAAAATGGACATTTTTATATTTTTCTTTTACTTTTATTCCTCATGCAGGGAATTTCTGCGTAACTCTGATCGTAAGTGTGTTGGTGTATTATTTCACTTGTGCACTTTATATGCCGCTGCTTTTTTTTATTTCTTATGCAATTCTTACACACGCTCCGCTCGGTTTACAATGCACATTAAACAATTTTCTACGTATTATATGCATTTAATTAATTTAAACGATTTAAATAATGTTTTTTATTTTATCTTTGATAAACTCTCTTCTTTTGGGAATTCGCGTCTTCGTATTCAGAAAAATGAACTAAAACATGCCTCGCCGTACTTCGTGCTTTCTTTGATTGCAGAGATGCCAAGAGCGCGAATTATTTTAACTTTTCGGTAAAGATTACCACAAATGTGATTATCGTTGCTTTTACTTGCAGTTTTATCCAATTTCATTATGTTGATATATGACGAACAGTTAAAAGGGGTTTAAGTTACTCTATGTTAATATGAAAATCTTTTCCAATATAAAACTTAAAAAACAGTGTTTCTGTGCTTAGAGGAGTATTTCGCTTTGCTTGGTTTTCTCTATGTATTTTATATATAAATTGAAATCAAAAAGTTTCCATCAATATATATTTTTCTTCGGCATTTCAGCAAATCAACAATGATAATGATTCATTGTATTGAGTAAAAAAACACAAACAATCTAAGTTTTCTCTTTTTGACTTGAGAATTTTAAAAGTTTACTTGTTGGCATTACCGTTTAGCATGAATTCGCCTTATACGCATTAAAGCATTGCCAAGTGCGAATACAAAAGCAAACGTTCGGAAAGAAACCGCAAAATTTAATTTTTGCTTAATTGGAAGAAAAATTGTGTTTGAAAATTTTTACTTTTCATCATAAAAGCAAAGTACGAGAATGCCTGCGACGTAATTAACTTACATAAGAGACTTTTTGGTCTTATGGTAATCAGTAGAAAAATTACAATCAGCTTTGATTCTACTTTTCTATAAGTTGATAAATAATTGCAATAGATTGGATATATAGTAAGATACGAATACAATATTTGAAATTTATACTATTTAGCATTAATCTATGGCTTATTGTTTGTGTGTTTTTTTTACATATTTATATGATATGATTTAATAATATATGAATTTTTGGGCTGATCTTTGACTTTAACAAAGTTTTAGAAAAAAACAAACGAAATCAAATCTATTTCGCTATTTGTAATGAATTTTTGGAATATACTGAATGTTGTAAATAAAAATTGATTTTTTTCAACTATGCGTGCGTCCATATTTTTTTATTTGTTTCATATTTAATTAAAAATTTTTTTTTTTTTTGCAAATTATATTTTACTTGCCTTTCATTTAGTTTATAAAATTCCAATAATAATTTATGCGGTATTTATTTGAATTGATATATTTTGATTCACTATAGCCGACGTTAATTACATAAACTCTACTATACACTTTAGAATGATATAACGAGTGCGGATGAAATTTATGAATTTACAAATCACGGGTCGAACGTCATGTTATCCGAAGAGAGAAGAAATTTTAAATTAAAAAATAGTGCTTTTTCACGAAATTTATAAGCAAGTTTTGTTCTCTGAAAAGGAAGAGCCAAGTAAAGTATGATTAAGGAGCTAATTTTCAACAACGTTTTGCATCAATTTTATGGAACAATAAATATTTGATTATCAAGAGTAATATATGGTATGTCCATGTTCAACTAATAAGGTGATAAGCAAAAGACTTAAAGAATTCATTTGTACGAAAAGCAAAAAAAAATTGCTCTTATTAGCTGAGAACTTACCATGCGGTTTTTTGGCGCTGTTTATATTAATGGCCGTATTTAGCATATTTCCAATTTTAGTAAAACTTGATTGGCGCATAAATGCACGTTGTGGTAAAGGTGGTGGTGAAGGTGGTGGTGGATCGGGCGGCTCCAAAACAGGACTATGTCTACCCCAACGGCCCATTTTATCCGTTGTCTTAACTTCTCTGCTCTCAAGTTGATTGTTAAAATCTCTGCTCGGAGTATCGAATATGTTTACCGAAGCCAATTTAATAATTTTCTGTATCAAGAATTTTTTTTTTGAGAAATAATTAAAAACACTTTAGTATTAAGTACTAAATTATAATAAAAAACTTCTTATCTTATAACTCTGCAGAGTAGTTTATTTATGCAAAACGCTAATAATACGATATAAAATTTACTAAACAAATATATGCACACATATGTAATTTTTTATTAAATCGAACAAAAAACGAAGTTATACTCAATTTGTAACAAATATTTTGTAATAAATAAAAATGAGTAATCATTAAAATTGGTCTTAATTTATGTGTCCGTCGGTCTGTGTTTGCGAGATCCTAATAAATGGATTACATCTCCGCCCAGAGGAAGAAAAAAATTCCTATCCGATTATGCGGCTTCATCAAGCTTAGCTCAAAGTCTATAGATCTATATGTTATTAAAAAAAAAAAAAAAAATAGGGAAAAAATGACAAGCAAAGTTTTTCTTTCATAAAAACTTTTAATTAAGCGTTTCTTGAAAAATCCTCCATAATTAAATTAAAATTCGGTTAAATCGGTATAGTGAGTGACAAAGGTTTTACGTAGGTTCCTGCCTATGTGGCTTAACCCTACGGTGCCGATGACACACGAGTTAACTTAGCGTAACCCACGCCCCCCAGTGAATTGGACAATCCCTATAAGCTAGAGGTCCAAACTACAATGCAGTCCAGATTGTTTATTGGGTATGGCACAATAAACCCACTCTGCTAAGCGGTAACCTCGGTTATTCCGCTAGGGAATGTGAAAACCACAGCCACCACGAATACCCCCCGAAGGGCCGTACCCAAGGGTACAGGGCTCACACATTGATTAACTGCTGCGTTCAAAAGGGGTGTGTTATTCTTGCACCTAGGTTTCCACAAACGAGTTGCAGTAAATCAATGTAATATCTATGCACTTTCCAGCGTACTTTAATGGTACATTTATTCAAATTTTAGGCAAAAGGGTTAAAAAGCCTCCGTCAAATCCGTCAATCGGTACCCTTGGTAAAGAGTTAAATTCAAGTGTGCCTTATATGTAAACATGTATGCTGTAAGTACTTCGCTTTACGTAATCGCTCATTGAGAGCTGGCCATCTATCTACTTTCGAATATATTTTAATACCCTTTGCTTCACTTTCGAACAAAATTTTGTATTTCTATGTAATCCTCAGAACTCTTAACGAAAGCTGTTTCGTTGTAACATTGTGTTTAAACTAAAAACAGTGTCTCTTGCTTTAACTTATTTTTAACTTTGGCAAAACAATAAATGATTTGCATTAAACTTAAAGCTCTTCAGAAGATTAAAGTTTTAACTAGAACAAGTAAGAAAATTATATTCGGTCATGACCGAAACTTTCATCAGCGATTAAAAACAAAGGAAATCTTGTAAACTTTCATATCTTCTAATGGTGGGTGGGAGCGGCTGATTTTTTCTTATTTTCAGAAAAAAAATTGGAAATTTATATGGTGTACGTGCCGTACTTTATAAGTAATAAGCAAAAAGGATGAAAAGTAAAAGTGTTCACGATTTTTGTTGCATAGGTTAGTGACCGTTATGTGCGTATTTTTTGTCCGGTTTGGGTAATTTTCACATTCTCTTATAAGTTTGTAGGCGATATCTTCTTTTTGTGCGACCGCAAAAACGTTTACCATAGATACTATATAGTTGAGCAGACAAGTAGATCGACAGAGGAACATGTGGCCATACTTACGTGCACTCCAAATTTGAAATTGGCCAAGAAGTTATGTATCTTATGGGGCTTTTGAAGTTTGCTTCTGAAAAGCCAACTTATTCCTTTTGAAGAACAGAGATGTCATCACTTTACGTAGTACAGTGGGCGTGTCCTTCGACCGATTTGGGCCATTTTTCAATATCAACCTGCATGCAAGAACTTACAATGGTTCTGTCAAATTTGAAGTCGATAGGTGCCCTTTCTGGCGGCCAGGGGAACAGACATTATACAGACGGGCAGACGGACATTCCTAAATCAATTTAGAATTTGATGCTGATCAAGAATATATATGTACTTTATGAAGTCACTGAAGCTTTCTTCTGGGCGTTGCAAACCGTTTGACAGAATCAATATACCCCCCATTCTTCGACAACGAGTAAAATAAAAATTACAAAGCCAAATAAAAAAAAAAAATAAATAAATAACAAAAAAATAAAAGATAATATTTTCCACTTGTTAATAAATTTTGTTTGGGTCACGGAATCGCAACAAAGTGTAAAAATACAAAATAAATAAATAATATAAGGAAAATTTCGTAATTTCGTTCGACAAGCAAAACTAATCGAAAAACTAAAAAAAAATCAAGTAAAAATTTTTCAATCATTTCGAAATAAATCTGAATACCAATACCGACCACTTCCAGTCTATGGTTAAAAATGACAAACAAATTGAGTGATTAATGGATTCTCACTTGGTCTAGAAAGGAACAAATTCGTAGCACATTTTTAAAATGATTCAGAGGAACCCCTAATTATATATTATTTTTATTCGTTCGAATGTTAAGAATGTTTAAATCGATTGGAAACAAATTCTGAATCCCTATCACCCATCAGCGCGAGTGAGCGTAAAAATTTTTGCAAACAAGTCTGGAGCGCTTGCCCTTACAATGAACTTTTCAAAGGTTTTCTTTAGTATTTGTGTCATATTTCAAAAGCTTCATCTATTACACTGCAAGTTTCTTGGAGCAATATTTTCCAAAGCACATATCTTGGCTAAGATAAGATAAGATAGCATCGGGATCCTTTAAACTTCTTGTACTATGCTACTACATATCTCAGCTAAGGGGATAAGATAGCACCGGGATTCTTTAAACTTCAATTGGTATGCCACTCCTCCTAATTACTCCTAACTATTTGATTCCTAGCTAAATTCAAAGACCCGTACAAATATCAGGTTACCGTTTCTGCATCATGCCGGTGATGTGCTAGGGTGGTAAGCTATTTTTAAGCAGAGCTTTTAAGATCCGGTTTTTTAACACTGAATCGTTCATTTCTGGTGATTACGATGCAAGTCTATTAACATGAGAATGTGAAAGCGTGCTTGTACTTTTTCGGTCGTAAGCAATTCAATTGCAAGTAGATGGACGGACGGACCAGATGGCTAAAAACTCATTTAAAAAAATGTTAGTTTATTTTATTTCTAATTACCATTTTTGGGCGTTAAGAACGTCGTAACAAGCTGCACATATGATGGATATATGAATTGTGTTAAGTTTTGTTTTTTTTTTTTTGAAAATTATTTTTAGCCTTATAAACCAATTAAGTGAATGAAACTGTCAAAGTTGTCTAAGTAAACCATAAAATAATCGCATATAAAGCTAATTTACCAGATGGTGTCGGTGATATAAACATATGCACATTTTGCTCACTTTGCACATTTTGCACATTTTTATAACACATTTAACATACGTACAGTGAAATCTTCGAATATTAGACATTTTTACAAATTTCCACACAATCTTCAAAGTTCAACCGGCAACTAACCGACATAACATGCACCCATAAATGTTCAATTGCGCACATGTTTATGCACACGTACACACGCTCGGGCTCAAACCATTTGAATTATGCTTATGCTTCGATACATCCTCACGTACATAGATCCAGACATGCATGCATACATGTATGGTGGCCTCAGCTTGACCATGTTTCGTTTTAATGAAGGTGTTAGAAAAAAAAAGAAAACTGCTGTTGGATGTGTGGTACTAAGGAAATTAATATTTATACCATAAATGCTTATGTATGCATATGCATACATACATACATACACATCTCTATATCTATCTATAGTCGTATAAATTCACATAGTAACTTGTGCCAATTCTTTTAGCACATGATCGGAGGAAAAGGCGTGGGAGAATGGAGAGAATGGAGAAGGGGAGACGGTTTCCTATGTCGTGTCGTATTCTCCTCTATACCGATAAAGTGAAAAAGATGCAAGCACAAGACTGCATACAACACACATGAAACACATGCTTCATAGTTACCTTTTTTTTTTTTTTTTTTTTTTCTATAACGACTGAGCTTCAGAGGTGTTAGTGGATTAATCTCAATTATATACTTAACTTGGGAGGATAATTGTTACGATAACCTCTGTGTTATCGTTTAATGCCAGTAATAAAATCATTTGGCACACAATGTCTAAAGACATCATCTAAAAACATAACAACAAAAAACACAACAAAAAAAAAAATATTTTGGCAAAGATTTATCTAAGGGAAACAAGGCGAACGAAAGGCATTCAAACCACCACCAGTGGGTGCGATAAATTTATTGAAATTTTGTAAAAAATTTAAATATGAATTCGCGTTCCTTCAATTCGCTACGCGTTTACATACAATAAGTGCACACTATTCGAGAGAATATTGCGATGAATAAAACTTTAGAGGTTTTTTAGTAAAATTAAAATTTAAATAAAAAAAAAAAAGAAATGGCTTGAGATATATATATACTCTGCAGTACTTGTATTATACAGAATATTAAGTTTGCCCGAATGTATGTAAAAAAAAGGAACGTTTTCTGCATTGATTTAAGCATGGCGGTCTGTCTGTCCGTCCGCATTTTCATCTGATGCTTGCCCATGTGTTTTTGCGTTCAACCTGCCGACTACTTTTTTCAAGATACTCAGCTAAAATTTGTTACACGGTTTGATCTAAGGACGAATACTACTGAACATCTCCTATCTTGGACTGTTCCTTATATATAATATATCTGTATTTGGAAATAATCGTTATATATGGAAAACAGGAGTTGTACTTTTTAATACTGCTCGACAAAAATCAATAGAAGATAGCATTTTATGGGACTCTAAATGAAAATGTGGAAAATGAATTTGCGAAGGGGGGGAATATTTTTGTTTATTTTACCACATAACATTTTTTCGAAATATCTAATCTTAGGAATACAATAAGATCTAAGTTTACATATTTTATGATAGAAATTGAGCCAGAGTAGGAAAGTATCTACATATCAGCTCTTTGGGGTAGGATTGCTCTCTCAGTCGTAGGTCTATTTTTAGGAACACTTCCTATATACAATATAATGATTCTCTTGAAGTGCCTATGACAATAAGGTCTAGTATTTAATATTTTATAATGAAAAAACTAGTTAGCGATTTATTTGCTTTGATAAGTTTAGAATGAACAGATTTACGTTTCGTTTTTTTTTTTTGATCCGTACGTCAGGGTTCGGGGTTCAAATCTCAAGTACGGTAGAATGTTCCTTGCTTCGTAGCTATAGTGAATGCACATCTTATCGATTGGGTATACTCACTAGGCTGCGTTGCCCAGTTCCCTATCCCTTTCTTTTTCCTGGCTTCTTTCTGACACGAATGGACGAGTGGACATTTCCTAAGCAATTGAAAATGCTTAGGAAATAGAAAACGCTCCCACGTAACTTACAAATTCTATAACAACAACATCTATCTTTTGATATTATAGTCATAACTATATTAGGCAACGTAGTGTGCACTGTTTAGTACTTAGCTCAGTTTTAAATTCTTCTCTACCACATCAATATAACAGAGAGAAGGCTTAAATGTTATGCTGACTATCTTAACATCTGAAACTGATAAACGGACGGACAGACAGACGAAGAGACTAGTGATGGCAAAAACTTATGCTGAACAACAAGTCCTATATAATGTCATTGTATAGATGAGTTATATAACAGGTGGCAGCATCCTATGTGTTTGTCATTGATAGCATGAACTTCAGGTCAAAAAAGAGAAATTGATCAACATTGTCATGATTCAATCATGATTTCATTGATCCAGCCCAAGCACACTGGAAACTTATCGTTTGGAATAATTTTGTTTAAAAAACCATTGGCCAGGCATTTCCACCAATCAATCAGCGAACGGACGGCCAATGTCCGCAATGCCCGCAATGTTGCGAGAATTAATTTACGATATTTTCGAAGCGGAGAGAGATCCCTTCTAAATGTTACAAAAATATTTGTAAAACTGTTCCCTCTTCCTTTTCACTACCTACGCGTAATAGTAGCGTAGTTTAAATTAAATTTTTGCCGACTTGTGTTAATCGTATCAGTTACACAACATCTCGGTAAACTTTATGTAATATTAGAAAATGTATGATTTATTTGAAAATAAAGAAAAGCATTTTAATAACAAATCAAATAAAATGTTTAGAGAAAACTGATATTCAAAAATCGAGAGAAAAAAAAAAGGTTATAAAAATCATGCAACTGTAAAGTTAACCTCAAAAACCGCAAATATGAAATAATTTGCAAGAAAAATGAAACCAAACTTAAACAAAATTATTGCTGCAACAACTATATGAAAAAAGAAAAAAAATAAATGAGCAAAAAAGGTATAAACAAGTGTCAATAAGAAAAATAAATAAATAATATTATTGAAATAACGGCAATTAACAAATGGATGTGATCTATCACCCAATAAAAGAAATGAATGATTATCCACCTGCTACGGAACGCGTTTAGAAACAAAAAATGTATGAAAAACATGAACGAAAGCTCTATCTCTACCCACCATAGCGTATACGCATCATCGACTTGCTAATTGTTAGATTTGTTTGCTTTTTTCTTTTTTGTTATCAGTCACAGTCAGTCAGTGTGGGTGCAGGCAATGTTCCCTATTCGTGTAATATGATGACTGTCAGATAGATACAAAGAAATAGGGAGGTGGGAGGCTGCAGCTTAGTGGGTTTATACTCATAAACGGTAAGTGCTGTGCCTTGACCGACTAAGCATTCACTGAAAGTATGACCAAAGAAAACTATACCCGCATTTGAGATTTGAGTCCGCGAGCACTGAACTGGTAGTCAGCGATCGCTTACCGACTCGGCTACTCATACGCATTGGACTCGAACCAATCCACATTACTTCTAACGTTGACATTGAACTTTGAAAGTTTTTTTTTTTGTTTTTCTTTTGATAACTCAATGCCATCTAAGTTCAAAAAGATTGGAGCACTTTGGTACTCTGTACAAGTAATATTTGAAAGGTCAAGTAATTCTAGAAAGAGTGAAGTTCCATTTGTTTCCTGTCAAGGCAAGAAAAGGTCAGTTGACTTTGAAAAAATTCGAATAACTGATCGAAAGAAGTTGCAATCCATTAGCGTGACTTTAGCGAAAGTGAAGTCCTCACTCAAAAGCCATGAGATACTCAATCTGAAGGAGAAGAACAGTTGACCGTCACAAGTAGATTGATTGTGAAATGTTGTTGTTGACGTTTGTTATCAATGTGTGACATATGTGACAATCTATCAGGATGGGGGAAAAGAGAAATTTAGGATAAAATTTGTCATGACAGACAGATAGACAGACGGATTGACGGACGGATGGACGGACGAACGGACGGACATTAATAATTGAATCTCTTCTACTATTTATCCATTCTACGCGTTGTAATCCATTAAGTGTGAAATCCCACACATATGTGCATACACTGCAGGCGCTTGTAGACATATAATCAAAACATTATGACATAATTATTGAGGTCATCTTTAATGCAAGATTAGCTATAATTAATTAAAAGATTCGTATAGACTTACGTTTATTTTCTTTGTTAACGGATTTAAATAACAATTCACTTGTTTCGTATATAAAGTTCATATATAAAGTAATTAATTATACGCTTAACTCTGTCGATATATTATTATTATTATTATCTTCAACGTTATCTTTTATTAACTCATTACATAGTTTATAGCTTTGAGTTTAGCAAAATTTCTTTCTTTTGTGTTGAGTTAACCAAATCCTATTTTCCCATTTAATTTTTTTTTTTTTTTATTTATTTTTTTGATGCTTTTATGGCAGAGCATCAAAGCTTGGCGTTATATTGTTTTAACTGTATTTCATTTTGTTTTCACTTTAGTGTATTTGCACGGAAATCACCCTTGAGCTTAAGATAAACGGTTAATGGCTTTAAATTTTAATTACTTAAGAAATGTGTTTTTTTTTTTAAATCAATCTGCAAACACTTTTCCTTCCTAGGGGGGGTTTTAAATGACCGCCAAATTTTCTTTCTCTTACTCTCTCTCTCTGTCTATTTTTTTTTCTTGATTTTTATTTTTAATTTATTTTATTGTTTTTTTTTTTTGCAGTATAGTTTTCTTTACCCTTGAGTATCAGAAAATCACGCAATGGCAAGAAATGCCGCACATATATGCATAAAGATAGCGGCGAAAAATATCTTCTTGGTCTGCTCTTCCACTGAATTAAATAAGGAATAATGTTGTTCTATGTTTGCCTATCGTTTTCCCTCTGTGTGCCTTGCTTTAGGCAATTGCATAAACGCAAATTTTGTTTTTTAAGAAATGTGTGTGTGTGTGTGTGTGTGTGTTTTTTAGATTTTTTTTTTTTAATATAAACTCTTTAACTTGTAACATATGCGAATGAAAACAACCCCTACTTTTTTCCTTTTTTATATATGCGTTTGTTATTATGTTTTTTTTGCTCGGTCGTTCGGTTATGGTATGTCATCATCATTTACTTTTACCACATACTGGCAGCGCGCAACAATTTATTTTTTTTTTTTTTTCTTTCTTTCTTTCTTTAAAAATTTTCGATTAAAAAAATAATTATTTTAACAATAAATCGCGGCAACAGCGACGATTACCATACGTCTCGCGTAATATTAATAACATTAAATATATATTTCAATGAATTATTCATATGTAAAAAAGTATATATTTATTTATTTATTGTGTGTTAATGTTAATGGTCTTCTTCTCAATATTTTATATATATATATGAATATTTACGCATATTATTTCGCACAAACTCTCGCGATAAGAAATTTTGTACATCCTTCTCGTTCAAATTTTCAAAATAAACTTAAAAAAAAACAGAAAAAAAAAATGAAAAATTGAAAAAAAAGTGTTTATAATGAAAGAAATCTCCTCTCAGAGCATACACAAAATCATGCAATAATAATACCAGCCAAGTGAGGAGTACACAAGAAAGAAATTACTCTGAGAGTAAAATTAAATTTTACGTTGACCCATGTAGGAAATTTACAAACAAAATAATACTCGTTCCTTCCTTCACTTTCAAACGACTAAGTGAACGTTGAAATCCAGAAACGACAGCTTGAATGAGTTATGATCAAAATACAATCCAGAAACGACAACTTGCATGAGTTATGATCAAAATACAATCCAGAAACGACAACTTGCATGAGTTATGATCAAAATACAATTCAGAAAAGACAACTTGCATCAGTTATGATCAAATACACTCCAGATAATACCTTCACCGCGCCGATTGTGATATCTCGTCGAACCTCCAACGTGTCGGTATTTTCTAAACCACGCACAAATAACTAACTGTATTGTGTAGAATTCTGAAAAATTTAAACCCAAAAAGGAAAAAAAATTTATGTCCATCTTTTAACTTTATTAAGCGATTGGGCAGGATAATGATTGCAATGTTTCACTCCGTGTGATGATACAATGACATAACGAATGGCTTAGGTACGAAAGCACTTTGCAAAGTGGCAAAAGTTCAATTAAATATTAAATGCATAAATGTAAGCTGAGCGTTCAGCAGTTCCACTGAAATATGATTGGCTAAGGAATGGGTCAATACTACTTCTCCTTTGCATTTCTTTTTTAATGTTTTCTTTCCTTTCTTCCTTAGACTACTTGTGGTACACGGGCGTATTAGGTTTAAGCGTTTGCATGCATTCACAATTTATTGTACCGGGTTTATCTATCTGTCTGTCGGTTTTATATTCTTACCTTCAACCTGCGGGTAGCAAATTTCGAGATATTTTGATAAAATTTATTACACAGGGATCTTTTGGCCAAAGGCCGAATGCTCTTGGAAACGGTTTATGCCGGATCATTTTTCCAACCGCTCCCCAATCACTTTCCTTATAACGCCTTATATTGAAAGATGGTATTAAGTCATAGTGCATGGAGTATTTAATGGTCGGCCGTACCGCACAGTGTCTCATAGTATTTCAGTGTTTTTACTTCTTTATTATAAGGAATCCCTTGACGTATGTCCGACCGCTGTGGTGGCCAGAAATAAGTGGGCAAAGACAACGAGATTTGGTAGTCGCGGCAGCCTATTAATTGTATCTTTCTCACTATAAGAAGACCTGTTAAACAATTGAATGCTTTTAGATTTGCCAGATATCAACTTCGTGACCACATAATATCATGGTCTTATTAATCAAAATTGCCTTCAAATAGAGTGAGTCGTCTTGTCGTCTATTTTATAAAAGCTTGAATTGGAAAAGTTCGAAAAGTCCCAGATAATATGTCAAGACAATTTTAGATGGAAAACTAGAAGCTTAGAAATTTCATCCTTTCTTTATGGAAAGGAAAGGGTAGGTTTTCAAGGTCAATAAAATATTCAATACAATTGAATACCTTTCCATTTGTTTGGCTTTTTTTCAGTCATGCCCTCTTTTTTATTTTATGCGGATCTTTGCCGTTCCCGGGAATACACTTCGTGCAAAATCTTACAGCTTAAAAGCTTGAAGAAATCCGATTTAGATCTGACCATTCCATCTGACATTTTAACTAAATGGCAGGCCAAGCAACAAATTGATCGGAATTAATTTTCCCAATTAGTAACTGGAATTCTGCCAAGCTATACCAAGAGTGCGTTAAAATTATTCTTGCGCATTCAACGTAAGTTATATGGAAAGGGGGCTGAAAACCCTATTTTTCTTTTCTATTTTTTCATTCATTAAAAATAAAATTAAAGCTTATTTAAAAAAAAATTCCTTTTTCTTAAGAAAAGCAGGCAGCTATACAAGATATATATATATATATATATATATATATATATATATATATATTTTTTTTTTTTTTTTTAATGCTCAACGCGGTCCTTCCAATATCGAATGTTTGTTGCGATAATATTTGCTTTCTGTTTTCATTCTTCCATTAATAACGAAACGATTAATTAGTTTTACTACAATTGTCAATTAATTGATAAATAATTAAATATGCTAATTAGTTCAGTTATGAAATAAATTTCAAATATATTAAGATCTTCATAAATTTTTTGCAATGCAGTTTAGATTACAGATCAGATCGGAAAGACCACATTTCGGCAATAAATTGAATATAAAGGAAAAAAAAGAAGGGGAACAAACAAGATGAGGATTATTGTGTTATTAGCTCTGGGACTCTTGACTTTTTCCTTTATTTACTATGCAAACGCCGATACTATTCCGGTGCAAAGGGAATTTCCTGCGGATCCTGCGGATTTAGAATCAGACGATCTAGAAGAAGATCTAGAAGGTATTTTACAGTGAAGATGAAAATGTAATTTTTTCCTAATTTTTATAATTAAAATTATTATCTTAATTATCATAAAAGAAGCACTGTATGGCGATGTTGAAACAACTATAACCACAACTGGTCATCAGCCACGTACGTTTGGATTATTATTCCTTTTAAGTGCTTTACTGAGCCAATTACAAAATCAGCAGCAAAATCAGCAGCAAAATCAACCCCAAAATCAGGCAGAAGGTTAAAACCGTCCAAACGAGTAACAGAAGATGTAAAACGAGAGAGAGAGAGAGAGAGAGAGAGAGAGAGAGAGAGAGAGAGAGAGAGAGATATTACGGAAAAAAAAAAGATTTACATAAAATTATAAAAATTTCTTTTTTAAATAATATTAACAAAAAAAAAAAATAAAGGCCAAAAGCCTTAGATGCTAGTGCTTTAACACTTTAGTCTTAGTATTTATTCTCTGGCCAAATTTATAATTAATAATAATAATAATAATAATATAAAAATTTCTGTGCAAGAATCGAACCTCACTTTCTTACTAACAAATTAAAAAGATTAAAGGAAAACAGGGACTTAAATATATAAGTGAACCTATATACTAAAACGAAATTGAATTTGAATGTGAAATAATTACGGAAACCGATAGAATTCCTAGATCTCTTAAAATAAATTATAGCAAAGATATATGCATGATGTTGGACATTTGATGTCTCAGTTAGGATACTAATACATATTTAGCTAAGCAGACATCTTTTGAGAAATCAGATTACTTTCTGAATACAAAAATATGAGGAATTTTTCCGAATCCATTTACCAAAGATCAGTCAGAATATATGAAATAAATTTTTACAAATATCTGCATATTTAGTGATGTACTTAAAAAAAAAAAATTTCCGTGTGAACTCATCCGACCGTACAAGTTTTACATATCGAAAAAAACCTTAAAACTCTAGAAAACAAAAAATTTCTGAAACAATTTATCGAAAATGTGGATTTGAAAACAATAGACGTTGGATTTAGTTAAAAAGTGGTTATTTTTCAAAAAAATCTGTCCAAAATCGCCTATAGAGACCATAAAATTCAATCAATCCGGCCTTTTATGCCCGCTTTTAAAAAACTTAAAACCAAACACACACATTCATGTGTGCATACGTATATATAATACAGCACACAATGAGTTCGTACGATGATACCACCGCTATTGATGACTCCATATAATTTTTGCGATACTTTTATGATTTCCAAGACATGAAAGAACACTAACTTGCATATTAACAGTCAGATTGGCATGAAATTTTTATGCATTTCGTTGGAAGGTTGATATACAAACTGTATGGATTCATGAGTAGTCAGTCTATATCCGTATGTCATCCTACGAACTTATTGAATGATATGCGATCTAACCTTTATTTGACATTCATATTAGGCGGCAAAACTGTTTTCAATAATTAATTAACATGTCTTCGGCTAACATACTACGATCAAAAAAAGTAAAGTTTCATTCAAGAACTAATGCGTTTTTATGTATATATTGCACATACGCACATATATATAATCCATTAAATATAATATGTAACACAATATATATTTATAGGGTCGTATAAACTTGCTTCCGCCATTTTTCTTTTTGGACATTCGTAAAAGACCATTTTTACATTTACGATTCAAACACTGGTCCGTCGCTGGTCCCTACTCTTTCCCATCTTTCGGGCAGCGTATGCATTGAGCGTCGAAAAAGATGGTGATCTCTTCAGGAGGCCTATGCGATCGATACAAATTTTTGATAAATACATAATGTAAGTAAGGCCAGCTTAATTAATAACATTATTAAGACCCTCTTTATTTGCTATAGAAATTAAATTATAATTAATCGGTCATCATGTTCGCAAGTTCAGCAATACTTTTGCGATATTCAGTAATAATTTATGTATTAAATCGCAGAAACCTCATGCAGGAACAATATGTTTATTCCCTTAAAACGGTCGATGATAAGCCGAATATAAAATTTCATTTTTCCTTTTTTTAACGAGTAAAAGTATAAAATGAAAAAAAATGTATTTCTATAGTTTTATCATTTATATCAACACTTTTCATTTATCTGCTGCGATAGATTCTTTTTATAGACATGAACCGACAGAATAATTTATAATCACATAAGCGTTAACTGTACTACACATACGGCAAGTACATGTACGCACATGTATACATGCATAAAACGACCGCATTATCATTTATTATCAAAGATAAAAATATAAAAAAAGGATTAGCATTGAAGGACAAGGTCATCAAGTTTATTAAAGACAAATTGGACAACTGGGACTTGGACAAAAAAAAAACTCAATTACATTTACGTTTGTTAAATTTTCACATGTCAACGTTATTTATATATATATATACATATATATATATATATATATATATATGTACATGTATATATATATCATATATACATATATATATATATATGTACATATATATATATACATATACTTTAATTTGTGTACATATGTTTACATAGAAGATATATATGATTTAATAATGTGTGTATGACCTACTTATTATTTTTGTGGCAATAAATTTTAGGAGGAGAAATAAATACTTTTTACTTTTTTTTTTTTCATTCTAAAGGAATTGTTCTGCATATTTGAAGGCAAGAAAATTGGGGAGAGAAATAGACAGAACACAGAAATACGAATTCATGAAAAATAGTTGTGTAATACTTTTTAGGGCATATCCACACTTGGGCAGACTTTAAGGAGCTTTTGTACAATACGTTCTGCATACGCACTATGCATTCCCACAAAGAAATTGTAGTAGAAAATCACCAATTGTTTGATGCCCTACTAAATTTATTGAAAGTGAACTATCATAGTCATCTTCGTTTTCCAAATTTCTAAATTTCTCTCCATCTCGGTTGAACGGATGCACTGCCAATCAATATAACCCTAATCATGCCTTGGATAAACTTAAATAGTACACTTTTTTATCTGAGGAACATATTAAATAGCTTGTTTTTCTACGCAGACTTGTGAACAACGATAGAAATAATGTAATGGGATCCGCTCGTTTTGCTGCACGAAATTAAATAATTGATTGATTTTGAACTTAAACTTTTGAGTCCACTTACTTGATTCATTTTATTTTTTATTTATTAAACTATGTTTTACATATAATATATAAAGGGCCTACACACCGCTAAATATTTCACATTTGAACCGGCTTCTTCCAATTTTAAGGTATTCTTATGTGGTAAAGATAAAACTACGTCTTGCCTCGAATTAGCCATCGACATTATTCCACCTACCACTTCCATGTCCACGATTTTACTATGCAATCACTGTTGCTTGTTACACATCCCTTGGGAATCCATTAAAACTCTGAAAGACGGGCACATGAAATTTTGAGAAATTTAGAAATAAAAAAGCTAAAACCCCAATCAATTGTAACCCTAATAAGGCGATTACAAAACGTGTTAATGGGGTTCTTTGGTGGCTTATACAAGATTTCCATTTATCATGCGTACCTACTGACTGACATATCATCATAAAGAAACTAAAAACAAAAAAGAAACCATTAACGGAGATCACACAACATTGGTACCACTGTTCGCCGAAGCGAGCATTAACAAATTGAATAATTTTAAGATAAGCAGAAATTATTCAGTGGATCCGAAAGTTCAGATCATTTTTTCAAAAGAAAACTAATGAGCGGCATAAAATTTAAAAACCGAGTTCGTTTCTTTCTTGGAAATGTGAAGTTCTTGACATCTTTCGGATCTAAGTGTGTCTCACCACTTTGAATTTAATTTCCTATAAAAAAAAAAAAAAAACTTAAAGCTTAATAATAACAACATCAATAGATATATAAATATATCATATAAACATATCGTGTATAACAAATAAGAAATAATGTGACATAAATTAGATGCGAACTTTTTGTTTCTATTAATATTTAAAAGTTTTTCTTCATTTTATTCATTAAAAATTGTAGGAATGCATTTCTACCATATCTCGCGGTAGGCATTAATTAAAGTATTAAAATCTTTAATGGGATTATTGTATTTGTACTGGATGCAACCGTCAAAATTGTCTAAACTCTCAATGCCTTTACCAAACATCAGCTCAATAATTAACAATTGCTCATAGATAACAGACCAGTCCACACCCAGAGTTTGCGCGCAAGTTTCCAATAGCCAGCAAAACGAACGAGAAAATTTATCTTGCAATTGTTGCTTTTGAGTTTTGGTCAACATTAATAGAGGGCCCATCAGTATCCAACAATCCATATTAGATATTAGGAAATTTAAAGATCTCTCGCCAAATTCCTGTTTTATTATATCCAACTTAATTTCGTCGAAGGGTTTCTCCTTAATAAGCTTCTCTTCGTCATTTAAATTTTGTAAGATATCCAATCTGCCTAAATGACGGCGAGGCTTAGATAAGATTTTGGCATATCTGCTGTCTAACGGTGTCATATTATTCTCATTTAATATTTCAAATGATGCCACAGAATTGAAATCTTTATTGTCTACGTCAAGCTCCGCGGGTGGAACCTAAGGGAAATGAGAATTAAAGTAAGCTCTAGTCTTTGCTTGCTAAGTAGAAAAACTTAAAGCTTACCTCCCCTGCAAATTCGATGAACGTCTCTTTATCAGTTAGTTGATGTCTTTTTGAAGTTAGACGTTTTAGATAAGAAGGCTGATAATTCTCTAATTCTTTTTTGAATTCCAAATCGTCCGTTGAAGGCACCACTTCGTCAGTCACCCTTTCTTTCCATTTCTGCTCGCTTATATTAAAATCTGCTTCCTGAACACGCAAGCATTGCGCCTCTACTCCCCGGAATGCTGTCGCAGGCGGACGAAATACTCCGACATAAGTACGATTGGTTGTAACAGGCACTTCAATAACATTCATTTTGTAGCCTTTACTCGCAAAATATTTCACTAATGGCTTGACCTCTATAAAGGCTTTAATGTTGAAACGTTTGTGATCAACTTCCATAAAGCCTGGTATCTCAATGCTTTGATCTTCAAATAACTTTGGATTGTTTTTAAAATGCAGCAGAATAGTCTTTAAATAACTGGAAGCCGGTGTAAAACTGGGCGAAAATTTTATATGTTGCGACTTTTTCGAATTTTTCTCTTTCTTCTTCGTAAAGTCTTTGAATATCGCTTTGAAAACATCCAAGTGCTGTCTAATTGCAGAAGTATTTAGATCATCGGTTAAAAGTTCATTTTGCTCATCGCGTTCCTTTACCTCATCATGCATTTGTTCTAAGAATTGAGCTGTGCTTGGTGTTTGTTTAAATTGTTTGCAAAAATCGGAGTTGAATTGCGATATTAAGACTTTACGCATTTCAACGTATTGCACCCAGTCGCTCCAAACAAACAGAGGCGATTCATTTTCATTGTAAGTGGTATTGAAATGCTCGATTTTTTTATTCATATTTTTCGTATTTATGGATATCAATTGTTCTTTGTGACCATCCAAGCCAAATAATAATTTCAAAACGTGTATAATGTAAGCCATAGCTCTCGCTTCGTAGTTTGGATAACTAATCGTAGCACGTGTTTCAAAACGTGGTGGCAGCAAATTAATTAAATGCTTAGCAAAACTCGCAACATCAGCTGGCAAGCACAATTCCTCGACATAACGTTCAACCAATTTAATCATATCGGGGCATTTAAATTTTCTAATACCGATATTTCTGCAAAGCAAACTTATATGATCTCTTAAGTTCTGAAAAAAAATCATAAGATCATGAGTCAGTTCGAAAAGGATAGTTACGAGAAAGAAGAAATCTCATTCCTACGTCTTCCTTACAATCTATTCAACGACATTCTTAAAGGAGCATTAAGGGAGCACTTGAAACATTTAAAAAAAAAAAAAAAAAAAAAAAATTGTAAAATGAGAAATTTTTTATGATTTATGATAAAAGTTTACATGATTTATGGGCTCCCTTTACCTCTGCTTAAAGTACATATGGTAAAATTTTAAAGTCCGAAAACTTACCTTATCTGTATATTTGTCGGGATATTTGTAAAAATCGATTTTTTTTAACATCTCAATACCATTACGCGCTATATTATCAGGGAAATATTGTAAAACATTTTTCATACTGATGTGACCTTCTTGTATATGACGAACAAAGTCACTGAGTTGCATATCAGCTTCGATCAGGTTTAACGCAATACCGATAATAGCATAGATTTGTTTAATGCTTAACACGCTAACCATATACTCTAAGCGATGTAAGTCACTGACTTTGGGCTGCTTATGACATGTCAGCAAATTTTCCGTATCATTCTCATGTTTCTGTATATGTTTCACTGGCATGAATTTCTTGAGACTTCTCCGTGCTTTGTTATTGTAGCTTAGTCGTATTGGCTGCATAGATGTAGAAGCCGATGAAGACGAATTACTGATTGTAGCGGAAGCAGCAGTGCTATCGGTATACGAAGATTCATCTAATTTGCGCTAAGTAAAAATAGGGAAATGTATATTTCTTGAATTAATTATGAATTTTTATAACAAATACACGTAATCCTCTTTTTACACGATAGATACGTTCCCAAAAAATACGCGTAAAAAGAGAATTAGGTGTAAACAATATTAAAAAATTCTTGTTAGAGTTCACTTAATTTATTTCGTGCTTACACATTTTAATTCATTAAATATTTTATTAAAAATCGTGTTAAAACGAAATAATACGTGTAAAAAAAGAAATTTTGTTTTCTTTTGAACTCGTGTTAAATCAAATTCGTGTAAAAAAATCGTATAAAAAGAGAATTGGGTGTAATTGAGTTTTAAAATTTCTTATGGTTGTTTTTGAATGCGACGAATTTTTAAAACTTATCAAGCAAAAACTGAATAAGTATGAAAATCGAATCAATTTATTTTTCGATTTAGTAATAAGCAAACAGGTTCGAACCGCCCATTGCCAATTCGAAATCTGGCAGGATCTTTTCGTAATATGATCCTTTTTCTGAAACGTAATCGTCAGTTTTTTTTTTCCATTATTTGCGAAATTCATCAATTATCGCGAATTGGAAGATTGTCAGAACAAATTCACAGTGAATCCCTCCTTGGCCAAGTCTATATTACTTTTAAATATATCTTAGCGTTACCTACGGAAAGACAAACAAGTGACACATCTATTCTATGGTGGTTGGCGACAATTCTCAAGTTATTTAAGTACGGTTTCCAGCTATTATAAATGAATTGTTTCTATATAATTATTGACAAAACGACATTTAATTAAATATGCTAATTAGTTTACTATTGATAAAAGTCTAGGGTATAAAAAAGCTCTTAAGGAATAATTACACGTTATATTCTTAAGAAATCATTTCAAACAGAGTTCGATTACTTTCCAAAATAAAAGATGCGCATCATCGTCTCCTTAACTCTGATGGCACTAGTTTTTTCTTGTGTTTGCTACACAAATACAGCTAGCTTTATAAGACCGAGCGATTTTGATGTGGATCCACAGCTGCAACAGCAAGAAGGTATCATATCATAATAAAAAAAAAAAAAAAAAACAACTGTTATAAACAAATATTGATATATTATTAATAAGGCCTTCTCGAAGAGACCCTAACTGCTATTGAAACTGGTCGTCAACCTCGTACAATTGGAGTACTGGTCTTATTAGACTTTTTATTGTCCAGAATATTAAATGCAATAATAGAACAGAATAACCAAAATGGAGCACCTGATGATAATCAAGATCAAGTTGTATTCTAAGATTTAAGAAAGTGAAAAATGTAAATTTTTTTTAAATCATAACCAAAGTGTTTTTGTTAATTTTCATAATTATTGAAATGTGTTCCTGAAAATCTTTAAAGCTCACAACAACTACAAAAGCATGCTTGATCTTATCTCTCTCAAGACTTACTTTAGCTTTGCGCCATTCTCTGTTGCTGGATTGATTGCTGCTATTATTGTCAACGCTCGAGCCAGATGTTTTACGTTTTCGTTTCTTTGCACGTCGATGATTGTAAATAGTCTCAGCATCGCTTAAATTTATTGTATTATTTTAATAAAAAGCAAAAAATTGATTTGAAAATTTCGAAATATTACCTCTTTAAGTAACGCACACTTAATTTAGGTAACTCGGACGAGTCTTTACTAAAGAATGCTACTTGCATGTGCCTAAGATAAGCGGCCCAGATTTGTAGGCACATTAATTTCAATTCATCTTTGACTCCATAAGATGATAACTCGTCAACCAAACCACGGAGTATATAATTATAACACTCCCACGATGTTAACTGAACTGAGGAAGAAGAAAATTTTAATTTTAAATATTTTTATTTTTATATATAATTAGTGTTAAGTTGGCTTACCTTTATCCGTCTTAACAGTATGCATTTTTTGCTTTCTAACATGTTTAATATCATCTTGATCGTCACCGCGTTCCCGTTCAACAAGTCTCGCATCTTGTGCTTTCGTCCCACACTCTAAACAATAATAATAGCCCGCCTTTGTGTAAAATTCCGTTTCACCACAAACGTTGCACTGAAGACTTATATTTTTAATATCGAGATTATTTTCTTCGTCCATTTATTGCAAGTTAATCGATTGAAAAGTTGTATTGGAATTCAATTTTTTTTTCTTTTTTTTTCTTCATATATAAAATAGGGATGGATCAGGCCTGTGACCTATATAAGATAAGACCTATATATCAAGGAACATAACGAATGAAATTAAATTCTTTTTTAGATCTGGAGTTAAGACAGATCAAGTCAATAAATTTGTTTATAATAAACAGCGGCACTTATTAGGAAGAAATGAACACAACAAAAACAAAGTGCGGCCGTGCTAACTAAAACCGATATGTTAAGTGTAGTTGTAGATTGTTGAGTTGTTGAAAGTGACGTACAGAAAAAAGTGTTGCAAACTTTGTTCGAAAACAAAAACGGAATGTTATAGAGATAAATACGATTGAACATAAAAAACACAAAAAAAATTATTTATCGCGCATTAAAGAGATAAATTTGCTTTCCTAATAAAACAAATTAGTTCCCCGAAATGATGTAAATTTTTTGCTGCAAAGAGATCGAGCAGACCACCATATAACTTGGAGAAGACAAAAGAACTCCTAATATCATCAAGCTTGTGACTTCCAAAAATTAAATGCTCAGCGCCGACTCGCTAATACAACAAACTTTGCAAATATCACGTGGTATAGCACGACTCATTTTTAAATATATTTTATCATAAGTGTGACCACTGATGGAGGATCGATTTCCCAGGAAATAAAGGAAGTCTCCGATAAAAGTTTAAACTGAAATGTGAGATTTCTTTTATAGAAAAAGCGATTGGATTTAATTCGCATAATCTCTTTAAATACATCATTTAGTTATTGAAAGATGTGGTTACGAGTTGCCCGCATTGCTTCATTGGGAGTACATTTGATGGGCGCAATTGTATCATCAACTTTGGCATGACAATTAAATTTTTAATTTTAAAAAAAGCCTCAGTGACCAGGTATCTAGGCATCCAAGTAAGGTATCATCCACTTGATATTCATGTAACATCCTGCGTTTATCAAACACATGTTGATTATCTGCAGCTCTTTTATTTATTAGAAGGAGAACCGACTTACTATGAGAAAAAACAACCAAATTTTTAATGACCACCCACAATGGTTACCGTAAGGGCATGTCCAATGACAAGCAATACAATCGACGAAAGTTTCTCCTCAACTTTGACATTATGTACTATTTTGGACAGATGCTTCACTACCGAGAAACTAGATACATTATACTAACATTATACTTAACTAGATACATTATAGAAGAAGTTTTTCTTGACATAAGATCCTCATACAAGAGAGATTGACATTTTGCTTCGAGGTAGACACCGATTCAAGAGTGTTCATGAAGACCCCACAATTATTGGTAACAAAATTGCAGAGAGGGATTGAATTTATCTTGTCACAAAATATGAGGCAGTTTTTGATAACAATATGTGTAGCTGCAAGAGACAGTATCACTGAGAGATGTGACTTTCCGTAAAAAACGAAGGGATCATTATCTTGACCTTAATTAACTCTTTACCAGTGCAAAAAAGAGCTCTTTCGGAAAAGGGCCATTTGCCAGAAATGATAGTGAGAACATGTTGGGGAGCTGAAGGGGTCAATCAATGCAGCAATGTTTTAACATTCTGTGTTCAAATGTTTCAAAAATTACAAGATGTGGAATGTGCGAATTCAATCTTAGACCTGAATAAAACTTTGTGCACAGTCAAAGATTTTTTTGGGAAGCGAAGCCGACTGATTGTTAGTTATGAGTTTGATGATATTGCATTCTGATTGATAGTCGTTGAAGGCTTTCTCATAGTGCCCACAAAGAGTTAGGCTGTCATTTAGAATTGCTACCAAGAAATCGAAGTTCCTTTGATAAAATGCCTAATTTCGCGTTTAGAATCTTTGGCAAAATAAATCGTATTTGTTTTGCTGGGGTTAAAATATAAATTAAGATCGGCGCATGCATCGAAAACAAGATGATAGATAGCTTGAACAAGATGAAGATAGCTTTTGTCGAGAGATTAATGACAGCCACTGAAAGAAATGAATCCGCAAATACAATTAGGAAATCATCTGCATATTGAAAAATGTGGATTTTGTCATCTTGAAATTGGTCTGAAGGGAAGGGAATGGGAACTATTTTGATACATCGCAAAGTAGCTGTACATAGATTGAAGAGGTCTTAAGCAATTGCCTTGTGAAATACCCCTGTGTACTTCAACTTTGTCTATACCCATTACCAACATACGCTCGGATAAAAATGTAGTATCTACAGACCTATTTGAAGAGGATTTGAAAAGTCTAAGAGAATTCTACCAAGCTTAATCAAGTTGACAAAATCACTGACTTTGCGGACATCCAAGGAAAGCATAACAACCATTTTACCAGCTCTTTTTAACCTAGCTAGGAGAAAAGATAGTTCATTAACGCACATATTCGTAGATTGCTGTTTTTGATAGGCATAAGAACGAGTTGAAATAATGTTTCCAGTTTTCAAGAAATCCATTAGTCTGCTCTTAACCATGAGGTAGATAATCTCTATGAATACAGATTGGTCTGAAGTTGCTTAAATCATGTAAGTTCGCGTTAGGAATGGGAACTACTTTGACATATCGCAAACCTAAATGCTCCTAAACATATCCCCCTATTCGTCTGTCCATCCGTCTGTTTGTGCAACTTTCTTGTATTTGCGGTAAACATTCTCCCGTTAACGACATTGAAGATATCGCTTACAAATTAGCAAAAGAATTTGTAAAATTATGAGATTTGTTGATCGATATTTTTACAAACACACACAAACTTTATTATTAATGTGACAATGATTGAGAAGAAATTAAATAATAATTGTAAGCAATGTTGAGTACATAGGGTATCTTAAAAACTCTCAAATATCGATAAGCTTAGTTAATTGTTCCTATTATAACTTTAAGAGAATGCACCTTACATATGTCCATCCTTCAAGTTGGATCTCTATTATCTATTTTCGGATTAACAATGTTTACGCTATAATTGTAACGGCTTACGTTTCATTTGCTGATTAAGAAAAAGTTATTTTATGTAAATACTTTTAGTAAATATATTTATATATTGGTTTAAAAATCAAAATCGTCATCATTTCTGCAAGTACCCTACAGACAATCGATCAATATTTTATAACAGAATTTTTACTGCTACCTCAAGAAGACTATGGAAAGCAACCAAGGTTTATAGTGCAATATAGTTCCGTTTTTTTCTCTCTCTCTCTCTTAGTGTCATAAATGAAAAGAAAAATCATAAGACATACTGTAAGCGACAACGTTTCTTTTCATTTAATTAAACTGCATTCAATTTTCATAAGAAATAAAACCAATCGATAGAAAACCATTTATCTAATGTTGCCCTCAATTTTATCATAACTTTTCCGGTCAGCAAATTACGCGTCTTTACTTCAACTAAACTATCTCTTTATGATTGAATGAAAAAATTTCATTCATAACCTAATATTTGGTAAATTTTTATTTTTAGATTTACTTAATAATAACCTCTTTGACGTACTCTCTCTCTTCTCTGGCAATCTGAATATTGCGAGAGTAATTCAATAAACCGATACTTTATTCCATAATTCACGCATATGCTATATATATGGGCTAAAGAGAGGACGATAGAAGCCGGTTTTATTGTTCGCAATGTCGAGTAAACTTAAGTACGTTACTCGACCGCAATTTTACGATTGAAAAATTTTTCATTCGTTAATGAGAAAAATGCTTACTTTATCGACAGCTGTAAGCCATCTAACCATGCGCAGCGCGGAGTCCATAGTCCACAGCTGTTGACGGCCACTGAATAAAAGCTTTTTCTTTGTTCTGCCCCCACTCATATACGCCATTAAAATTTAAAACAAAGTATTTTTTATTTATTTATTTTTATCTATTTATTTAAATTTATTAGCAACTGTGACGCCCTAGGCCAATATTCATAGTTGTATTGGTATAACACAGGCGCATAGAAAGAACTAATTCAGTCATGCGAATTGAGGCCCCCGGTTCAAGACCAGGGCCATTAAATGCATTTAAGGAGTCATCCAAAAATCCCAAAGTCGACGACAGCGCATTCCGCTATCGAGCTGAACAGATAACGAACGGACTTTAAATATTTAAAAGGCTTGCTACTCGACCTAGCAAATTGTAACCATCCGATCAAGCGAAAGAGAGAGAAAGAGAAAAAGAGAGGTAGAGGCGCAAGAACTAGATTACTAACCTATATTTCAAGTAGTCATAGAAAGAGAATTTCAGAAAGACATGTATATTTGAACGGCAGAAACATCTGGTGTGGTGCGTGGACTGTATGAATCTAATACACTTCAACACAGTGTGACGTAGGGACATGCGTAATGATATATTATTTTTTTTTTTTTTTTTGTATCTGTATTAATCCAAAACTTACCTTTGAACACGTAAAAGTCGTTTTGAAAAACATCAGATGTAATGATCATTTGTCAGCGTCATCGTGTGGCAAAATTTTTTCCATTATTTTGTACTTTTCCCCGTCTTTCTGGCAACATGACGATACCTCGTCCAGTCAAGCAATGCTTTATCGATATGAATAAGCAGTAATCCGAATGTCTCAATATGTCTATGTAAGTACGCTGAGTGCGGCTGGACTTCCCCTTCGAGCTGCAACAGTGTGCCGGTGGCAACTTTCGTAATGTACGGCCGAGCGTTGTCGTACAAGAGGATGACTTTGTCTCTGCTAACCGCTATTGGTCGTTTTCTTTTACACCAATACATGGTGCATTCTGTCCCACTGACATCGGTGGACACTTGGAGTAGCTTTAGCAGCTTGCAATGCACTACACCTTGCTGATTATGGCCGTGAATATTCCACTTCGGCATCGATGGATGGCTCTTCTGAAATAACCCATAACTTTTTGCGTTTAACGTTGCCGTAGTAGATACACCTTTCATCGTCCGTCACAATACAACACAGACAACCCTTCTTTTTTTGTCTGGCAATGGCATTTTCAGTCAATTCGTATGAGTATTTTCCCTCCTTTTGGATCTTTCCGATCGCGTGTAAACGTCTAAAAATAGTTAATTCATCAACTGCTCAGCTATTCGAAAGTTCTCTGATACTTTGAGTTAGGTTTAAGTAGTAAGTCCTGCAAATCCTCTCGCAAGTCTTCGCACTTTTTCGGTCTTCCAGGCCGTTCCTTGTCATTGACCTCAAAATGATCATTTTTAAAATGGCAAACGGAGAGCAATGTCCCAGTAAGCTTTGAACAATTGCTTGATGATCTTCGGCAGCAGATTACTTCAAATCAGATGACAAAACTTATAAATAAATGTCGAAAATGCAATTTGAAACGTTCTGAATAACTCAACTAAACTAAACAACAACTAAATGGTTATTTTATGCAGGGAAAGGTCAAATTGAAGTCAAAATCATTGAATTTCGAAACATTTCTACAAAAAGTTTGCTTAATATTTACTCGACTCGTCCTTGTTCCTCGTTTTGTGTGCGAAAACTTTACGGTAATGCATTACTTTATCATTTGCACTAATTAATATCGCTGATCAAAACACATGCAAGCACCTATTATGTATGCATTGCATTTCATAAATAATGATCCACAAAACACAACAAATCTCAATAAGAAATGCTCTTTATTTGCGGTTTACTTTCGGCATCGTACACACGATGCACGATCAAAAGAACTCTCGCAGTCATACAAACACACGCATCAGCTTCTCTTTGAAAGCCCTCTCATTTACATAATATATAGTCAGATAATGGCCAAAGTAATGAAACATTTTTTTGATTTTTCCATTTCTACGATATCAGATGATCGGATCAGATAATAATTAGCTAAAATAATTAAACAATTATCACTAAACGTTGAATTCGATCATATTCTATTATAAACCTACAGGCGCTCACAGCTTAAAAGATATTTCCAAATTTGCGTATTGCGTGTTGTATACCGCTTGTGACGCGTTCAAGCGGAAAATTGATTTAAAAGCGACACTCAACACTTACATTGCATCATAATATCAACAACACAACAAACTGAACGCGTATACAGTACGTACGCGTATATGTGTAAGAGGAAAAGCGTAATACATAGTCAGATATAGTCAGTGCTTTAACCTTTCTTTCTCGTTAGTCATTCGTTGACAGAGCTTCGGGATTGACGTGCTCTACTGTTGATTTGATAAAATTGATAAAAGTGCCGGCTGATAAGGGAAATAACGAAATAAACGAATTGTCGATAATAATAATAATAAAGTGCGAGATCACCAATCTAATCAAACTCGATTTTTAAATCATTAGCTTTATTGTGCGTAAAAATGTTTTTTCAAAATTCGAATAAAATCTCTTGCCTTGAAAGTGATCCGGCAAGAATAGCCAGGGAAATGCAATCGCTATTAAAATGGTTAACGGATAATCCAAACATCAATGCACGCATGGATTATGAGAATTTAGCATTTTTTTTACGCAGTTGCAAATATGACTTGGAACGCACTAAAAAGAAGATCAAATGGTAGGACATTCTTTCATTATCCACTTATTACTATCATGTCATTAATTTTGATCAAAGTGAATGTGTTTTACACCCAATTCTCTTTTTACGCAAATTCAAAAGAAAACAAAATTTCTTTTTTTACACGAATTATTTTGTTTTAACACGATTTTTAATATTCCAGGAATTTTTCTTGAATCTTATAGAGGAAAGAGCGAGATTATTTTTTATAAAATATTTAATGAATTAAAATGTGTAAGCACGAAATAAATTAAGTGAACTCTAACAAGAACTTTTTAATATTGTTTACATCTAATTCTCTTTTTACACGATAGATACGTGTAAAAAAAAAATTCGGAGAATTAGGTGTATAATCAAAATTTTTGCATGATACGATATATTTTTTATTTATTTATTAATATTATTTCAATTACTCCAGCATTAAAAAACTATGTCTTAAGATTTGCAACACAGATATTAATCATTGAAGTGTGAAATTAATTTTCACTTTTATAGTGCAAAGATTCAATTCGAAGAGTGAACATTTTTATTCTTATATTTATATTTAGTTTTTATCAAATGCGAGCCGATCGTCCCGAATGGTTTTCTCAACGCAATCCATTTCTACCCGAAGTACAACAATTGCTAGAACTGGGTGTCTTTTTACCCATCGACGGCGTAGACGATGAACAACGTAAAGTGGTAGTCGTTCGAACAGCGGCACATGATCCAAAATTGCATACGCAGAACAATGTCTTCAAAGTAAGCAAAATGGTCTTGGATTTATTATTGCAAATGGAAATGGAGAATTGCTCTCGCGGTATTGTGGCAATTTTTGATATGAATGGCGTTCAATTAGGTCATGCTTTACAATTGAATCCTATATTAATTAAACGATCCGTTGAGAGCTGGCAAGCTTATCCATGTCAACCGAAAAAACTGGAATTTGTCAATTCACCGACTCATGTCAATTTGGTATTGAATACGTTTCGCGTGTTTATGACACCGAAAATGCGTTCTCGTGTCCTGGTACAGAAACATGGTTGTTCGATCAAATGCGACAATTTACCTAAAGAATTGGGCGGAAACGGTCCCGATTATAAAGAGTTGACAATTAAATGGAAGCGTTTAGTTGAAGAAAATTCCAAATTCTATCAAGAGGATGAGAAATATAAAAGTATATTAAGAAATTAACTAAATAAGGAGGTAAATGAAAGCCTTACGGAACAAAGCTTACAAAAGGATGATCAAACTGTAAAAAAGTATTAAGGAAAAGTTAAGTCGCGAAGATATAATAATCAAGAAGGATAAAAAGTAAGTCTTAAGAAAAAAAATAAAACAAAATATATATATATATATATATATATATGAACCTATATATATATATATCTTGGCTATTCAGTATCGGAAGAGTCGATTGTTCCAGATTATTTATACGATCTCGCCAATATTTGTGCCATATAAGGAAATGATACGTACGTTAACCCCTGCCTTTCTGTTCGAGCCAGTGTTAGTAGTTGCGGGGGCATTTGATGCATTTGTTGCTGAATTTTTAAATTTTCTTAAACCGATTTAAACTTAAATTTTAATTTCTATTTCTTCGATTTCTTTTTTTTACTTGAAATCCAAATCCTCGTCGAGGACAGATATGCGAGAATAAAGAAAGCCACATTCCATAGTTGATTCCATGGGTTAAAAAAGCAAGAGACGTATTGATCTCTCATTCATTCATTGTGTAAACCACCACATCTCGTCTTTTGCTAAAATGTAACTTTTTTTTTTTGGAGTCAAGCGGAAACCAATTAGATTTTCATACCCCACATCATTTACGATACAAGAGTATCTCAAGTTTGTATGGATCTATGCAACATTCAGATGGGTTCGAGATAGACTCCCAATCCATTCGAATTCATTTTCCGAATCGATCTAAGTTTGTCTGTCCGTCATGTTTTCTTGTGTTCAATCCACAGTTCGGCATTTTTAAGATATTCTGATGAAATATTGTACACTGACTTGTGTTGATCCAAGGACGAATGCTATTGAAAATGGTTCGGATCGGACCATGTTTTCGATCAGTTGCTATGTAACTACATATTTTGAAAAGTCATTACATTAATAGCTGTAAGTGCGTAGTAGTCTTTTCATTTGTTTAACTTAATTAAACGTGAACCGACTTTTACAAGCTGTGCTTCTAGACAGGTTCCCTCTTTCTAATTAAACGTATTCAAGCCCTTCTGCACTTTGCCCATTCATTTGCTTATGTAAAAGTAACACCGAATTAGTTCATCAAATATAAAAAGAAGAAAAAAGCAATGCTCTGGCAGATAGTTTCCGACCATGTCTCTCTCTCTCTGTTATATTCATTTATCTTAGGTAAAATCTTGAACTACCATCATTTAAGTTCCAATCAGATTGAAATCGGTGACCGTTACTGATGTGCAAATATATATAAGCATTAGTTAGATTCATGCCATTGATCATGTCTTTTAGAGCAAATAATTACAAAATATTGTATTTTTCATTTTTTTCTTATTCAAATTTCATTTTATTGTATAAAAATATGCACGTGGGAAAGGATATTTGATGTACATTTACGATTATTTCATATAATTATATATTAAGTAATTTATTTTTATATAAGATTTTGTATTGCACATTTCATTATATATATTTATATATATATTTTAGTGTTTTTTTTTTACGGCAGTGTAATATTTACGTTATTAGAAAAGTATTTTTTTTTTTTTTTTTTGTTAAAAATTTGAAATGATGATGCACTCGGATTGCGGTTACCGGGCCTCTTGGCATTAATTCAAAAGCGATCAAGAATATATTTAAACTTTATTGGATGTTTGAGATATATTTTTGATTTTCGTGACTGGATACCCACCCTGTAACTCATTCTTCTGATTAACGAATGGATACAGCACAAGAGTGCTATAAATAAAGTTGTACATATTTATACTTTAAAGCAGGGATGGGCAACATTTTGCATCTGCGGGCCAGTTTTCATTTTTATATTACGGCGAGTGCGACAACGAAATGCGACAAAAAATGAATCAATTATTTTTTTTCATAAATCGCTCCTTTTAGGGTCTAGCAGATATAAAAAAAAAATGCATTAAACTCGTTTCACATTTGTCAGCAGCACAACTAAGCCGATAGTAAAGGTCAATATAATCAATTTACAGCACTGTTATGTGCGAGCAACCTGAATTGAAATTGTAAAGATAGCGGGCCGGAGTTTGCCAATTCCTGCTTTAAAGCTAACTTTATACCGGATAACCATTTTATCTTTACTTTCTTACGCTGTACGTGAAGCGATTGAATGTAAATCGAAATTTTGTATTAAAAATATTCCTACAAAGTCCCTTTTGATGGGCCGTATGAATATTTAACGATTATTTGAAATAAATATGTGAAAATGTAAATATGAAATGGAACACGAATATTATTGATTGATTGACACGAATAATGATTGATGATTGATTGTAAAGCATATCCAAAAATTGGTTGAACCGAAAGTATAGTCGATAAGGAATTATATAACAAAATAAACTGTGTACAATATTACGTGAACCTGTATCTATCTCCTTTTATTTGCAAGGCATAATTTCAGACCAGATGTTTTAAATAAAGCAAACTTAGTACAAATCGTCATTGAGGGACAAGTATGAAAAAGACAAATTGTGTGTGCAACGTTACTTGATGGACCTACACGTTCCTAGAAGACAATCATTTAAATCGTCGAGTTTTACATCATTTTGCACTCCACACAACTTATGGACTAAGGGTATATTAAATTCGTCCGAATAGACTAGACCTACAAAGACTTGGTATATATATACCGATCGATTCCGAATCACTTTCTTGCTTGTCTGTCCATCTGCATCGCTAGTCTTTCTCTATTTAACGTATATATCGCAATTTTTCAAATAATTTGTACAAATTTGGTTTGCCGATGTATTTTGCTTTTTTTGGACCACTTTTTCGACCACATTCCATATAACTGTCCATTTTGAAAAGTCGTTATGTGAATACCAAGAGGGTGGTGCAAGTACTGTTATACGTTTGTTGTTAGTTCACTTATTAAAGGTCCAAAAATTTGGGACAAAAAACTGAAAAACCTCATACTTTCTTAGTTACTTTACCTTTCAATCCTTCTCTGCCTAAAATTCATACATTACGCAAATAAATGCATCAATCTCGCCTTAAAAGATTTTTATATTTTCTTTGACGATAAACAAATTCCTTAACTCGGGCAATCGAATTGAATTTCCATACAATTACTTGTGTTTTCGTTTAATGATTTCGTAATTGCTATCACTATTTGTTTTTATTGTCAACGCTTTTAAGCCTTTTGTTCTTTCTAGCCACAAAAATAGCTTTGCGTGCGGGCGTCAATTAAGTGTAGAAGCATTGGAATTAATTTTCAAAGTAAATGCTTAAATTGGAAATGTTGAAATGCGAGTAACGTAAGAATCGGATTTTTGATAAAATCGGTTATGCATTCAATTTTTCATTTTTAACTAAATTCTATAGAGAATTTCGTCTTCTGAGAATTGCGGCTACAAATACTTGCTTGAAATAATCCGAGTTTGGCCTCATAAGCACACAACCACAATGGACACAATGTATCTGTGTATCTGTGTATATTTCCATTTCGAAATCCAGACATATTTTATTCGCATTTCCTTCAGATCAAAGAGAGTAGTCTCAAATTTCGCACTATTAGGTAACCAAAAAGAAAACTTACACGCACAGAGAGATATGAAGATATTAAGATTTTATAAAAATATTTGCAACATTCAGAAGAACACTTCAGAGATATCATAGATTATATAAAATATATTTTTGGTCAGCATCAATGTCTGATGCAATCTAAGCTTGTCCGTCTATCCAATGTGTGTAGCATATATTGTTCCAGTCGCAAAAATGATGAAATCAACTTGATGTTTGCAAAACATTGGCCAAATCGATCAAAGGACACCAAAAGCTTTAAATTGCAACAAAAACTGAGAACACATAAAAACAAAAACATGATAAAAATACGGGCGTATTTACCATAAAAATGAAAAAGATCAGTCTCGAATTTTATTTAACGTTTTTTTTTTTTTTTTTTGAGTTTTGTTTAAGATAAAGCATTCGGTCACAGTCGACTATACAATGAAGTGTAGTGCCATGTACGTCAGCGATTTGCCTGACATATAAAGACTGAAGTCTTTATAATTTTTTGAGGACTCTTCCGCCCTTTAAGGGAGAATGTTTTAAAATTCGGTTCAAAACATACATAAATTTTCTCTCATTCTTTGTTCCTGTTGTAGTCTTGGGCAATGGGAAAATATTCACAAAGTATCAAAAAAGTAAATCAAGTTATGTAGGATTCAATTTTTTTATAAACTAAACATTCATTAATTGTATTGTTATCCGGTCCATCATTTTTTTTTTCTTTTTTAATGATTACCGTAAAACACTAAGTCAACGTCGACGTGTTATATTACCGTCCGTTTAACCTTGGCCGCCAATTATATTGCCAATGTTTACCACAAAGTAAATAGATAAAATGATGTAAGAAAGAAAAAATACAATGAAATAAAATTTAAAATAAAATTACAATTGCTTTTTAAGTATTTAATCGTGTATTTGTGTGAATTGTTAACATAAAACTTAAGCTTTAAAGCATTTAAACTAATTCAGCATTTTAGCGAATACGTAATAAAATGTATGTAATGTTTCTATAGTAGCAAATTAAAGCAGTAAACATAAGTCTATACAAAATATTTTAATAAAATTAAACCCGAAATTTATTTGAATTATTTTCAAATTAAATGAAATGGAACTATAGCGTAGATGATATCAGTTGATAGCAAAGGCGTTTTTGCAATTAGGATACTTTTTAAGTTTTTTCTTTTAAATGATTAAGTTTAGAAAAATTAAAAATAAAAAAAAATAAAAAAAAAATGAAAAACAAGCCAACGAATAATTTGCTAACGTACATATTTAAATATAATAAAAATAAATTCTATGTAAACATAAAAAATATGATAAAATTTATTCATTTTTCATTATTGCAAAGCAGAAAACAAAATTTCTTATGATTTGATTTCGTTAAAAAAGAAATTAAAAAATGAAATAAAAAAATTAAACTAGAAAATAAAAAGAAGAGAAGAAATTAAAAATAAGAATAAAAAAAGATGTACAAGTTATTAGAATTTCACAATTTTACAATTTGTTGTTGTTTTTTTTTTTTTATTTTATGAGGGGCTTCAGAGCATTGAAACTCGAAAATTTGGGCAAATAGGTAGACTACAACTATTGTTGCATTAAGTAAACTAAATCGAAAAATCTCTTACACTCAAAACTCCGTATGCAAAGCACCCACCTGTATTAAGCCCTATATTTGCCTTTCATCTTTGGCAGTCAGTTTATCGATGAGTTCTTGTAAAGGAGCCAATTCTCGGCGGTCTATTAAATTGAATTCTTGCACAAAGAATATGAAATGTTTAAACGATGTATTCAAATGCGCTTCTTCCCCTAAAGTAACCACTTCGGAGAAATGCTGATGATAGATGTGAGCGTAAACGCGAAACAAACGTTTCAATATGGTCTTCGCTATATTTAAAAAATTCTTTGGAAATGGTATACCAATTTTTGATGGAAACAACGTTTCATCGTCTAATTGATCTTGAACCCAAGTCATCAGATAATCTATATACTTTGGAGCACTGCATTTAATGGGTTTTTTTACTGTTAAGCCATCGGCCCAATGGTATTCATATTTGGGACCTGCCGACATAATACCACAACTTTCCTCGGTACAAAATTCGGTTATTGTTCCGTACAACATATTGATTTGATTGAAAAAATCAACGGCTGCAAAAAATTGAAAATGAATATTAATTATTACAAAATAAATGTTCGCTTTAAATAACTTACTGTTTACAGCTACCCATTCGTTGAGATCTTCACCGTCTGGCAAAGCAACAGCATTACGTAAATTACCAGAGCCGAGTGTAGCTGCAGCATGTTTCATGAGATCATATTGATGCGTGCCTTCCGGAATATTCTTTTTTGGCTTAAAGGTTTTACTCGAACGAGAGCCACTAGAAACAACAAATTGAAAAAATAATGAATTTAATAGCAATTAGAACCAATCTAAATACATTAACCCAAGTCTACGTCAAAATGACTTTCTATAACAAACCTAACTAGTTGGTCATTGTTTTAAAAAAAATTTAAAATTTAAGAATGAGTCTGCCTCGATTTCACTGCGGAGATCTTCTCCCAGAAGATCTAATACCAAAGATTAAACCTTTTTATTATTTTCTCCTAACCATGCATCTTAACTTATCAGTTGTGCAACATTTGTTATTTTCTGCAATGCAGTTTCAATTGTGAGGAAATCTTTTTGTTTAATTTTATAATTTCATGCATTCAATACAATTCGATGCCGCTTATAGATTTACAAAATCTCGAAATTACCCATTCATGTTAAGAGTTTTGGCAACTCTCTGTAGCAAAAAAAAAAATTGTATCGGAAAATAAACAAAAAAAAACAAGACAAAAGAACTATATGCAAAGAAGGTCGCTGCACTTTCAAAATACACTTAGTCTATGCATAACTATATATTATTTATGCGTAAAATAATGTGAAAACTTACAATAAAAACTCCATTTTATCAAGGCAGGAAATTCGGAATTTTTTAGATGAAGAAACACACTATAGAATTTCCTCCTAAGTGTCACCTCAACTTTTTCCTTTTTGGGTATACGGTATTGTGCGTTCTTGTATTAGTTTTTTTTTTCTTTCTTTTTCCGCTGCAGGCTCAATATAGTTTTCTAAGCAATTATTATAGTAGTAGTTGTAATGTTTTATTCCATAAATTATTTATTTTTAGCAGACGAAATTAGTTTTTCTTCAATTTTTTTTTTACAAGACGTTAAAAAAATTTATAGAAAAATTATTTATAGTTGTTTTATAAATCCTGTTATTAGTTTGTGTTTTTATTTTTTTATTTGCACCGTAAAGCGGTGACGGAAACAATGTTTTTTCGATTCTTTTTTTTAATCTCTTCTTTCTGTAACAGGATTCCTATTATTGTTTTGTCAAAAGAAATCGTATTTTTTAGTTTTACTTTTATACGTAAAAAAAAAAGTTAAGAAAACGAGCTGAATTATTTTACTAATAAGTTTTTGTGTGTCCGTCAGAAGGGTTGCCGTAGTTCTTCAATGCGTAAAAACAAGGAAAAACAACTTTATACGAATACGAAAGAGATTTCTCTACACTAAATAAAGAGCGCACTGTTTATATCGTATTAAAATTAGACAAGTATTTACGGTCTATGAAACACGTACAAACGATCTTTACTACTTTGCTCATTTGTTTTTTTTCTTACTTTTCTAAGCCACACGTGCGTGTGATAGGTTTGCATTTATATTAAAGTGTTAAAAAGTATAATTAAAAGTACTTTAATTATAACTATTATAGAGAATATAAATTATTAAAGTTTGTCTACATTTCTTAAAGACATGGTAAGTTATAGATGGGAAAAGGACGCATGCAGACATTATTTTGGTGCTTGTTAAAATATTGCGAATATAAATGTAAACGTAACCTTAAATACGACAATCGTACTTTTATTTTAGGCGAATTTGTATGTTCTATACGAACATGCAGCTGGCTTTGCCGTGTTTTCAGTTAAGGAGTTTGAGGAAATCTCTATGTTTCTACCTCAGGTGGAATCATCGGTGACAGATTTTGCAAAATTTAATTCGATTGTGAAATTGGCTGCTTTTACACCCTTTAAAACGGCGATTGCAGCTTTAGAAAATGTTAATGCCATATCCGAAGGAATTGTGCCACAAGATTTATTGGTATTTCTAGATGATTTCTTTAGCAAATTAAAGAAGAAAAAATGCCAGCTGGGTATAGCGGATGCCAAGCTTGGCGCTGCTATAACCGAAGCTATTGGCGTGCAATGCAGTCATTTCGGTGTAGTGCCAGAGATTATACGTGGTATACGTTTTCATTTTCATAAACTGGTTAAAGGTTTGTAAGAATTGAAAGTGAGGAACAACAACTTTGTATAAAAAATCAAACTCTTCTATATGCAGGCTTCACAGCGAAATCAGCTGGTATTGCTCAACTGGGTTTGGGACATAGTTACTCGCGAGCTAAAGTTAAGTTCAACGTAAATCGCTCAGATAATATGATTATACAATCAATTGCTTTATTGGATCAACTTGATAAGGATGTCAATACTTTTTCAATGCGTATACGTGAATGGTATTCTTATCACTTCCCGGAATTGGTTAAAATCATACCTGAGAATTATTTGTTCGCTAAGACGGCGAAATTTATTAAAGATCGTAAATCCTTAACCGATGATAAATTGGAAGAGTTAGAAGAAATTGTAATGGACTCATCGAAAGCTAAGGCTATTATTGATGCGGCGAAAATGTCCATGGGTATGGATATTTCTATCATAGATTTAATGAATATAGAAATGTTTGCGGAGCGTGTTGTTAAATTATCTGAATATCGCCAGAAATTGTCGACTTACTTGCACAACAAAATGACTTCTGTAGCTCCTAATTTGCAATCGCTTATTGGGGACCAAGTGGGTGCACGTTTAATATCGCACGCTGGTAGTTTGACAAATTTGGCTAAGTATCCCGCCTCCACAGTACAAATTCTGGGAGCTGAAAAGGCTTTATTCCGAGCTCTTAAAACACGTTCGAATACCCCGAAATATGGTTTAATATATCACTCTTCGTTTATTGGGCGCGCTGGCATTAAGAATAAGGGACGTATATCGCGGTTCTTGGCTAATAAGTGTTCTATTGCTTCGCGCATTGATTGCTTCCTAGAACAACCAACATCAGTGTTTGGCGAAAGTCTGAAAGCACAAGTTGAAGAACGACTTAAGTTTTATGAAACTGGTGAAATTCCCCGAAAAAATATTGAAGTTATGAAGGAAGCCATAGTGAATGCTACTGGAACAGCTACTACCGACGAAGTCTCCATCGAAGATGCACAAACTCTGAAAAAGAAAAACAAAAAGAGGAAACGTAACCACGTAGAGGAAGAAAAAGACGAAAACGATGTCAGTGGCACAGTTGTTAAAGAAAACGGTGCTAATGAAACCCTTTTGACCGACGGACAATCTAATTCAATAGTAGCTGCAAATGGCGATAGCGATGAGTTACCGAAGAAGAAAAAGAAAAAGAAGAATAAAAATAAAAATAAGGAACAAAGTGCATAACTTGCAAGCGCAATTTAACATACTTCTAAGGTAATTACAATTTTTCAGTAATTTTCATATCCATCGCCTGGAAAAAATTTATACACAAAATATTGATTTTCGTGGAGGACAAAATTCTCCATTTGCCGCCAGAGAATTACATCTTTCTACAGCTTGACCGCTGTCTATACATTAAATCAAATATTTTATAAATTTATTTTAAAAAATATGTCCGGGATCTGTGGATATACTTAATCATTTTTTGATTTTAAGACAAAAGTTAATATTCTAGATATAATTTCAATATTGAATTTCTTGTGTATACAAAGTTAAACTACCAGAGACACAAGCCGTGAAAATGTATGCAGCTTTAATGCGGATTTTTCATATTATAATAAATAAAGTAAACGGTTAATCGAGATAACATCGAGAACAATCGGGATAATCGAGTTAACATCAATCATTTGGATGAATAATATCATCATTACGTGGAACATCTAGACAGCCTTGGTGGGTATTTTTGCCAAATTTTAGATTGTCATTACGCCAGATGGGAAGTTTTCGATTTTCGTGGGCTAATTGCTTTGTTTTCAAAACCAATAGATGCGTTATGCTTAGTACGCGTTAATTGGTGCCCTTGATTTTTGGTTGGAATTTCTTATAACTAATCATAGGTTTCGAAGGCTGCTAAATAAATCCTCTTAACAGTATACTCGTGTCATTTGGTTACGTAGATTTTTAGTAGAACAAGAAAAGTAAAGTTTCCATTAAGACAGAGATCTCCAAATTATGATTGCTGACGAAAGGAATGGACAAGTCTTTCTTTATAGTATCTTGTAACTATGAATTGCAAAATTTTTTATTAGTGACGAATGTGCCAGCAATTTAGCGAATAGGAATCATTTTCACTTCATTTTTAGGCAATATTTTAAAGATTTGTATAAAGTAGTGAGAACAAGTTTTTGAATTTTGCGAGTTTAATCCTTGTGAGTAAATCAAACTTTTTCCTTGCATTTGCCCCAAGCTCTATTCAAGGAGCTATTTTCATTTCTAGTTTTATGATAGTGGGGAATAGATAGCAGTTGAATAGCGCTCGGAGCAATCGTAATTCTTAAATTTATGCGAAAAATTGCCCTTTCCTGGATTATATAAACGGTGTAGATTTGTGATCTCCTCTACAGACCTGTAGCAAAGTTATTCAGAAACTTTATATACATACAGTTTATCAGTAGCACAAACGTTTGATTTAGCAATGCATGTCTGTACCATGTTATATTAAAATCAAGTCTTAGAATTCATTTCAAGCATGCGTATAAACGAAAAGAAAAAATAAATAAAATGGAACTCAAAACTATGATCAGATACAAGAACTAAACATCTATTCGAAAAACAATGATGACGATCGAAAAAATTAATTCTCATCAAAAATTACAACTAATCTGTTTTTCTTTTTCCTCCAAGTTAGTTAAAATTCTTCTTATTAACGATAAAAAATAAAAATAGAAACAAAAATCAATTAAAAAAAACACATAATCGGATATTTGAAATCGTGTTGTATCGAAATCGCTTTAAGCGCAAGGCATGATTAATTTAATACGATCGTCATTGTTTAAAAAGTTTCGGATTTGTTATAGTAGTCATTAGGGTGGTCCTTAATACGTTCGCGGACGTGTATTGATTAACTGATTCTTTACATTTTTCCATAATATTTAATTTTTTCTATGTGCATTTACAAATTTACTTAAAGCGCCTTTAAATTCATAAATTTCTATACACTAGAAAGAGAGCTTATTCGCTCATTGCCTCTCTTTCTCATGCTTTTATCTGCATTGTCGTGGTTGCTACAGCATTCATTGTAGGTAGCGGTTAAAATATGATAACCTGACTACTCTCACAAAATGAGTTTTAAACTAAATTGACTGCTATTTCTTGTACTTCACTGCAATTTTTACAGTCCACGAATGTGTTAATTTCAATACTTTAGCTTGGTTGAACAGCGAACGACTAACACGGTGGGTCATCTTTTTTATGAAAAAGTTAATATAAGTATTTTTACGTTTTGCGTTTAAAACATTTATTTCTTGATTTTATTTTAGTTTTTATAATTTGAAATATATTGCACATTACATATATTTTGATTGTGCGCCATGGAAATTATATATAATAATAAGCAATTTCAACGAAGGAATTTTAAGAATACAATTTCTATATAATTAAATATTAAGGATTTGATAAAATAATTGAAAAATAATAAGAAGAAAAAAAAGAAAGAAAAACCCATACACCAAAAAAAAGAAAAATAAAATATATATTATGGTCACATCTAAGTGTATATATTTGTCTTACATTATAATACATTCTTTATTTGACTATTACAGAGAATTATTAAAAATATCAATATATTCTTTTTATTTTATTAAAACTTTTAAAACCTATCATACCGTTATCTCTCTAATTATCCTTCTACTAAATTAGTAAAGAAAAGGTTAGGAAATGTTGAACTCATTTACAACCTCTTTTTTTTCATTTTTCATTCCTTATATATATAAAATATGCATACAATACACACGTACATAAATAAAAACGTACTTGAATATGTTTTTGTCTACTTCGTTTATAAGTTTATTCCTTTTGGCATTTGTAGTCGATATAAATATGAGGAAGTCTAAAAAATATTAAGCCCAATAAAAGAGTGGATGAGGTGTTACCTAATTTTCAAATGTCTTTACTAGCGAATATGGGCTGAATGTGTGTGTAAGAAATTTTCATTTGCTGAAGGCTTAATATTAATTAGACCACTTGGAATTTAGTTCCTCTTTATATATATGTGGTTTTTTTAAATTTATACAAAATCTAATATTTCTACAAATTAGGAGGCAAAATGATCTTCAGTTATTTACTAGGCATATAGGAAATGCGCTAATGGAACGGAAAACAATCTAAATTGAGGAAATAAATTTTGCTTTTGCTTTTGTACATTGAAATTGTTTTTTAAAGAAAATATTTTAAAGTGTGTGGGGAATACAGGAATTACGCTCGAAAAACTGAAACGCCTTCCACATAACGCTTAAATTGGGAACTTAGCTGCTCTCTGCTCTTTTAATAAAGCCTAAATTTAATTTCCTTTTTTTTGTTTAAAGTCTTCTGCTACCTGGTATTAATCACCACCTGGTTTGACGGGAAAAAAAAATTCTGTCTACACAATTGATCTCTGCAAGTACTTAACGTCCGTTTTTAATTTGTTTATCAAATGAAATTTTATTCAATTTCCGACCGTAGTCGTTTTCCAACCTTTGTTGTTGCTATTGTTTACTACTTCTGCAAATTCGATGTTTTCACGAAATTTGAAATCAATATTTGTAAAGTTACGATTTTCTGTCAATTAAGCAAAAAAGGCATTCACTAAATGCAAATATTAATGAGATAGAGTCCAGCAAAACGTTATCTTGACTTACATACATGCACAACTACTTAAGTTGATCATGACGCGGTTTTTTGGTCGATTTCGAAAGAAACTTTGCGCGATCCTATAGAAGATTTGTATATACATGTTTTCCCCCTTGTCCTTGTCGGATTTCGTTTTAAAATTTGATCACAACAAATGTGTATTATTTTAGAAAACAATTTTGTCAAGTGATTTCATTACAACCTAATTTCATATTACATATGCTTCTGTGTTTGACAAATATACAAGTACATCGCTAAGGAGGTCGGGACAGCTAACTGGTTCACGATGAAACAATGTAGCCTTTTGCGTTATCATATTTTAAGTTTCAAGATTCCATCACCCTATCGTATCTGTGAAGGTCATTATAGACCGATCACTTTGCAATTTCAAGACAAAATCAAATCATAATACAATTCTCATAGATGACTCTGACAAAATTTCAAATATTTGTTTATTGGTCTAAGCTCAGATAAAATTTCAACTATTGTGTAATGGCCTAAGCTAAAGATTTTGAAACTAATGAAAAACTATTTTTTATTTTAAAGGGGAGAAGAGCTCTTTTAAGAGTATTGGAGTATTCTTACAAAATTTGAACCTTTTTATGAATCCACATAAAATATTGCAACTTTGCCGTATTTAAGTTTAAATTGTATTTTTCCGATTATTTCATTTGACCAACATGCATATCCCATGGACGATAAGTTTTTTGAATATTTGATGTGATAAAAATTTTCAAAAAAAAAATATAAACAATTTTCAATATTGTATTAAATCTTCTACAAGAATTTAAAATGGTAAATAAAATAAAAACAAAAAGAATTTGATTATATACATAGGTACAAATTCTGAATGTCTACCTAAAACCAGAAATTTGTTTGTCGATATTGACGCAATAGTGGAGTTTGTCATGACTATTGGCGTACAGAGTAGAGACACGTTTCTTTCAATAATTCACATCAAATTTTCGACCGATATTTATTCTATAAAATGAAGATATGATTCTGTCAAATATTTACACCAGATTTCAGATAATCGGTAAATAAATGATGACAATATAGACTCTGTTTCGCTTTTCTTCCTAGAGATTTTGCAGCATTCGTGTGAATGTTAAACAATAAAAAGATATTAACAAACAAATTTTATCGTTCTTATGCGATATTTGATAAACTCGTAATATTTACTTTCAGTAGGTAAAAAATAATTGATTATATCGTCTTTCAAGTTTCAAATTCTTAATATCGACTTCGGATTAACTGTATTATAGTTTCGCCATAAAATTTCCTTAATTTTTATGGACAATGTTAAAACTTAATATTTACCATAAGAGAAAATTTAAATACAATGCGTTTCTTTGTTTTTTTTTTTTTTTCTCAATGTTTACAGAATATTTTGAATAGCTGTTGGACTTTTTTTAAAATAATAAAACTTCTTGAAAGATTATATTCAATTAATATAAAAATTTGTATTCTCACTATTGACTGAATTACTATTTCAAGAATATCTAAATGTGTAAAAATTTCTGGTTCCTTTCAATATTTTTCTTTTTAAAACCATTAGTTATATGCAAAACGGATGCGCGTCTTAAAAAATAAAACCACAGTACACATATATATAGTATATATAGTATATATAACATATGTAATATATATATATATATTTATATGTATATATATAGTATATATAAAATATGTAATATATCTATATATATATACGTATATACATATACATACATATACAAGTGTAAGTTTGTTATATTTACTAAATAAATTTAATGGTACATAACAGTGGTGTTAGTTCAGTGGATATTTCATATATATATTTGTATAGAATTTTCAATATTAACAACATTTTTTTTTTTATTCGTATAGATTGAAATTATAATGGAACTAATAGACACAATAAGTATATATAAGAAAGTGGAGCGGGTAGTTGGAGAGAGTAGTTTGGTGGTTTTTGTTTTTCCATTCTAAACAATTATATATCATTGGAATAAATCGAATGATTGCGCTTGTAGGTTATTATTGTTATTCTTATTGTTATTAATAAAATCCTTTTGTTGCTGCTGCTGTGATCCTGGATGCTGTTGCAGTACATTCATTGCATTGAAATTGGCAAATGCTTGTTGTCGCTGACCTGGAATGCTTTGTGGCGTTGTGGTATTAAACAATGTTGGCGCAGCCTTAGAGGAGCTCATTGCTGGTGAAATAACCGGCGGCAGGGCAAACATATTTAATTGACCGGCCATAGGCGGTGCTTGCACACCTGTTGGCGTAGCTGAAGTTTTACTCGGACTTTGCACTTTAAGAGCATTCATAGAAGGTGCCGGTACATTGTTTGATTTACCGGACTTGCTTGTCAGTAAATTGTCCAAATCAATTTTTAAATTTCCAGCCTTTAAATTATCCGACCAAGTAGCACCCACTTGTGTAAGGGACTGATTGCTACCATTGCTTATTTTACTATTCAAATTTATTGAGAATTCCTCTTGGCCAGCATTATTATTACTGGAAATTGGTTGCAACAGATTATTATTACCAACAATTGCTTGCGATGACGATAGAATGTTATCTGAAAAAAATTTATTAAAAAGAAATCATTTTATAGTAGCATACAAGTATGAAATTTGGTTCCTTTGTCGTATATTGTAAGTTTAAAAATAGAAACAAGTGAAGGATATTAGCAATGGATCAACTATAGTGTAAGGCCAATGGGAATACTTAAGCTTTGTAAAAATTTTGCATTTAATGGATGCATTCTACACCTCAAGAGCATAATAATTTATAAAATCATAGCTAGTATTACATTTCAGAGAAGCGGACAAGCTTTCACCATAAAGAGTTTAGAGAATAGTATCCCAACCGCGGACTTTACAAAAGACAATTAACAAACGACAATTTAAAATTAAACATTTTTGCTAGCCTTTTTATATGCAAGCAACAGACCTATTAGACAGATTAGATATATTAAGCTGATGTTTGAACTACACAAGACGACAATTGCAACTGATGGCTAGAATTATCAAACTATTCTCTCAACATCATCTGTCATACTTCGGTCTAAGCAGGAGCCAATTTGACAATTTGAAAGGGTACAAGCCCTAATTATGATCGTTTTACTGAATCGATCGAGGCCCTCTTTTGCACCGAACATTCAGGTGGTTCTGGCGAATGGTTGTCGACCAGTTTGCCAAAAATATATGCACAGTGTCGAAAGTTAAAGACAAAAATGTGAAAACATTGCCGGTGTTTTTCCAGTTTGTTTTAGTTTCCTCTATATTGAGGGCGCGTATGTTGACAGACCAATTTTTTACCCAAATATTTCTAACCAAGCAAGGGATTTGTGTGCTAAATTTCAGGTTTCTAATTTTATTTCCGCATAATAATGAGGGGTTTCGGTAAAAATGGGAAAGTGGGCGTGTTCCAGAAAAAAAGTGTTGACATATATATTTGCTGCATTAAAATTAAAGCATTAAAAAAATAGTATACAACATCTGCAGATATGTACAATCACTTGTGACATTCACGCGTGCCGTAAGTCTAGTGTTCACGTATCTTCAAAAATGCCATCGTTTATAGGTTGAACACAAATATAGATGGGAAACTGTCAGATGAGCAGTCATATTCAAATCGATTCAGAAACTGTAACGGTGGATGTTTTGTGGGTGTACCGAAAGAAAGGTATCAACTAAAGATGTAAAAACCTTTTAGCGCCAATAATATGTATGAATACATTTTTTATACTCATCACCGAAGGATGAGAACACCCGGAAGGAAGCATCACAGACCCCCCAAAGTACATATATTCTGGATCAGCATCAAATTCTAAATCGATTCAAGCTTGTCCGTCTGTCCACCTGCTTACTTTTATTTTGAAAATAGAAAAAATCAGCTGCGCCCACTACGCATTATAGAACACGAAAAATTTTCTTCTTTTACTTCTTTTGTGTTTTTTAGGATAACGCTGACGGGTATAAAAGATTCGGTCCCGGCCGAATTTAATTTTCTTACTTGTTAAAGATGAAAATCGTTAAAACGTACACGTTAAACGTACAATCGTTAAAATGTACACTATTTGCATCATTTCATCCGCTCATTTATTACGATTACTAACCCTATTAGCTTGAGGTGTAAAATGTGGGATTGTCGAAGTAGATCTACGACGAATGAATTAATTGTAGCTTAATATAAAATCAGGTGCAGTGCAGTCTTACTAGCTGTGGCATTTTATTGTTATATTCAAAATGTTCTTTTTTTTTACCTAAGGTGTCCGTGGTGTGACTATTCCTGGTATGTTGAGAAAGGCTTTTTCGTATACATATATATACATAAGTATATATTTCAGTTTATGTATATATATACATAAGTATATATTTCAGTTTATGTATACATATGTATGCATGTAAAGCCGTATGAATAAAATTTTTTATATTTCCAAAATGTTGTTAAAGCAAAAATAACAAAAAAAAAACAAAAAACAAATAAAATAAATTAAAACAATGAAATTTAGTAATAAAACGGTTAAGTAGTAAATAAAAAAAAATTAAATGTATATCCATAAACAAAAAGTGTTAAAAAGAAACAATTCGCAAAATGTGTTCGAAATATGCACAGCTGTTTATTTATTCCAAGAAACATTATCACAATGTTTGTTCTTAGTTTTAAATTTTTGGTAATTGAGCAGAAACATTATAATTAGTGTTGGGTTTGCAAGACCAACGCTAACGGGGCATAGAGACAGAAAATGGTATGGAATCTTCAAAACGTTTCTTTCATCCCTGCTTTTGTTTTCTGATTACTGTGGCGGGCAACCAGCTATAAAAAAGTTCGTCCGATTCATTGGAAGATTTTTTTTACTTCGGGTGTTTTATTTTTTCTTTTATTTAGGAGTCTTGGGTTCACATCTCAAATGCGGTAAAAGTTTTAGTAAAGCCGACAGTCTTAGATGCTAGTGGTTTAGTCTTAGAATTTTACTTCTCTGTCTATTATTTGGAACAGGTACCGAGACAATTCAACCGTATCTTTCCCAGTACACGATGCTTATGTTTAGCTTTGCAAGACTCCCTTTTGATAAACTCCACTAATCATAAATTCCTAGTGGACTTATTATATGAATATTTTGCACTGACGAAAATGTTAAGAAATGGGACTTTTTCACGTTGTGGTTGGAATTTTTTCCTTGGTTTCCATAATTTGTTCCTGACTTTATTTTTTTTCTATTTTACCGATTTATGATTTTTGGAAGGTTTGGAAATTTAATTTCGAATATCATTATTATTATTAATCCCCAACGGAAACATAAAAGAAAACTGCCCAGACAGCTGAGTTTAATTTATTGCTTAACACTTTTAAGCATAAAGTTTTTTATAACATGTGGAGCTGACTTGACAACATCGACCTTAAAAGTTCAAGAGTTTCTAGTGCCTATAAAAGTTGACGTGGGAAAATAAAAAGAATATTCAAATTTTGTGTTAATGTATCAGATTCATAGGGTAACTTAAAACACAGATTAATTTAATCAAGGCTTAAGTTTGTCAATTTCTCAATATACGAATTAAACTAACTCAATAACTAAACTAAAATTGGATTAATTCAGTTTATTTAACAATGAAAACAAAAAATCCCTTTGATTATTATTTGTAACATAAATGTTTAAATATTTTGAAAATTTTCAGGAGAGAGAATTTTATAGCAGGTTGATAAAATTTGTGCAGCAACTTCACGACATTCCTCGGATTTTTCGCCACCAATCAAGGGCGATTTTATGAAGTCTTCCAACCAACATTTCAATTCCATTAAACGTTCATTTAATTGCTCCAGCATTACATAGCCAGGTGTAGTAATCAAGGTAATACCCAACAATTCCAAAGTGGCCAAGCGTACAGATGATTCAAGGCTAAACCGAGCAAAAGAACAAAGGTCAAAGACTTCGCGTGCTATCGATGCGATTAAAGGACTATTCTCTGCACCCATAACAATAATCGAAAGAGTATGCAAAAAGTTAACCAATAACATCGTGTCCACATCGTGAGCTAAACGATCATATTTTACATACAACATTTGTTTAGTACGTTCGCCACGAACTAGACAAAAGAAAAATGTGCCCACTACTGAATGAAACCGATTTACTTTGGCTTTGTCTTTAGCGCTATTGTTCGATTTGCTGCAATAACGTTTAGTTTTTTCTCGTAATCTTTGCCGGATAATCTTACGAGCTTCAAGTAAACGTTCACGATGTTCGTCGACAAAAGTAAATTTACGTAATCCAGGTTTCCAGTTTTGTATCGGCTTTATTGTCTGGACAGAAGTACTTTCAACTGCAATAGCGCCGCATAGTTCTTTAACGGCTTGAGATAAAACCTGTAACATTATAATTCTTAGATCTGCATTGTAGTGCGAGTTGTCTGTATGAAATTCGCGACAAATGTATTCGGCACAAGCAGCTGGATGGCTAACACAAATCGCTACACAACATTTGAATTTAGTTTCTTCGAAGTTTTCGAAGAAAAATTGCATTTCCAGGATTATGAATAGCCTCATCAAGTCCAACGCCATATATATATCAGAATGTGGCAGTTGATTTCTAATCAACGATTCCGCCGTTTCGAGTGCGGCTGTAAATACTTCATAATCCTCACATTTTGTACTAAGAGTGTTGAGCAAGTCAAGCAAAAATTTTGGACGCTTCTCTAGAAGCTGTGGTGTATCATTAGACATATCATAAGCTTGTAGGTCATCATCATCATCTGAGTCTAAATTCACTTCTATACAATCAGTTTTGGATGGTGCAGACGGGTGTTCTGCTGGTTGCGCTGATGAGCAAGAAGAAGAAACTATAGCGACTTTACTGGACGAAGGTGTAGACTCTGTAGCGCGATTTTCTTTAGATTCTAAAAATTCTTTCAAAAGCTCTTCTAGATTTTCTGGTTCGAAATGTTCTTCTCTACGCGAAGCACTTTCTTCTACCAATTTGTCAAGTTCCTGGATTAATTCGCCTTTAGAAGAACCTTCAATGCAACTATAATCGAATTTTAGTCGCTCTTCCTCTTTGACGTCGGAATCCGTCATCCAATTAAATATTAACTCCACCACTTTCATACCAATATACCTTTGCTCGTAATCACTACATTCCAAATGGTTTCGCAAACCTGCATGTAGGTGTCGCTTTGTGTCATCATCGTCGACGGGCGGAAATTTTCTTTTTTCTTTTAGATCATACAGACTTTTAGCGGCCAGTAACATTAATTTAGATAAACTAAGATGTTCTTTATGAGATAGTTTTTGCAAGACTATACGCTTCGACCAAGTCTCCAATAAAAGTTGAAAAAGTTGTTTTAATTTTTGTTCATCGACGTTTGCTATATACTGCACTAAGCCCAATAGCGCCTGATTACTGTGTGGAATTCTTTGCACAGCTAGTTTATGCATGAAACACAATTGCCAAGTATTGTTACTTTGTATGGCAGGACCTAATAACAAATAGACATTGATTTGGTTCTTAAGCATAAGTAAAGCCAAGCGATAAGCCACTGTAGAATGTTTGTTATCTATGTTGCATAAAATTGATTGTATAACTCGGGCGCAGGAATGGAATTTAGCCATTTCTGCCAGTATTCGCAATAGCAATAAAATATTCGCATCCTCCGGCGAATCCGCGCATAAATCAATAACAATGCGATTTAGTAGATCGGTAAGGAACTGTATATTAAAATCTTCCTCTTTAAATTCTTCTAGATGCACTAGAAACCATAAGGCTTTCAAAAAATGTTGCATTAATATTTTTCCATAAAAAATTGGTGTAAATGTCTTTGATATTTTTCCCAAGAGATTATTTGCTATACGGTCCGGTAAACTTATCAACAATTGCAAATAATTCGCCACATTTTCCTCAAATTCCTCTTCTTTTTGTCTCGTTGCATTTTCGGTGGCTTCCCTGCGTGTTTCCAACAAAATTGCCCTTTCTTTGCAAATATGCAAAAAACTGATAGCTAACAGTTCTTCATCCTTTATCAAATATTCGAATACCACTGCTATGGTTTCAGGTAATTTATCCAGTTTGGTAATTAAACACATAAAACTCTCAAATATAAAGTTGAAATTGTAATCGATTTTAAATATATTTAAAATATATTTATCATTTGCGGTTAATTCCTTTGGCCAATATGTGTTAAATAGTTGGCAAACGGCATTTAAAAGATCAGTATATTCTTTATGGACGATTAGCTGCCACTCTATATAATCTTTGTCAAATTCACATAATTTCTCTAATGTAGTATAGCCCGGCAGAGCTGCTTCGTTTAGTAAATCTTTGATTATTCCCTGTATCACACAAATATCGTTAGACGATTGCACTTCAGTTAACGATTGTAATTCGAGTATCGATTGTTTAAGTTTAGCTCTTAAATGTGGCGGAAAGACTTGGTCCTTTTCATGGCTATCTTTGTCGGCTGAAAGTGAAGAGAAAGTTGTAGGCATCCAATTGGAATGTGTTTTCTTCCGTTATTTTAAATGAGTATATCATCTATCAAAATCTATTTATTTAGTAAATTACTCAAATGGATACGTTTGATTTTTGTTCTTTTTTTTAACTCATATTCATTTGGTCTATATGTAACATGCACATTTCAAGAAGGCAATCATTCAATGACTATAACTAAAATTCATACTATATATAGTATAAAAGAAAGTTAGATAATTGAGAATTGAAATAACAATTAAGATAAACAAAATTGTACCTTGCTTGCGTGTCATACTAAAAACTTTGCAAACAAATGTGCCATTGCACCTTTAAAAATAAAATTTGTACTTATTTTACCATTATAAAAAGAAAAAAACTTAAATTTATCTCAGCTCAAGTCCTTCAACGCCCACCACTATTTTATTTTCAAATTTCAAAGACGACATTTCCAAATTAAAAAATCGTGTTTCTTAATATGATTATTACAATGATACTGTAAATGTAACATGCTATGTAAGCGTAATAATCATACTGCATAAATATAACAGAACACAGAAAGCAATAGTTGTCCGAGACAAATGTCTTTTTTTCTATATATACTACTTTCAGAATAATCTATCAAATCAATATATCTGAAAAGTAATCGCGATAATATAGCAGAGAAATTTATGCATAAATGTTCCCATAATAGTTCTCTATAAACTTTAAGGTCTCTAATGTTGTCTTTCTCTCTATTTATTCAAAATAAATGCGAACTTAATATATCCCCTTCAATGACAATAGAGTAAGAAAGTTAAAAAACGTACTGTGTATGTACTAATGTTGACAAAATTACTTAATACTTGTTTGCTGAGTTTTCTATTATTAACGTTGTGATACAAAGTGCAATAAATTAACTCTTTTTTTATAAACTACGGTAACAAAGTATAAGAGCAATTAAGAGCATTTCTAAAACTACAATTGTATCCCATAATAAACTCAAACGAAGCGAAAGCAATTTCCTGAATCTTCAAGAAGCTGCTTTTTAACAAAATTTCCTTATCTTTCGCCAATAGTTATTCAATCGAAAATATTTGCAACATGCGCTATGTGCGGTAGTTGCTGCCTCAGCTCATCAAAGAGTCATATTAAAATATAAAATATTACTTTTGATTCTTTAAAATCACCAAATGATACAAAATCAAAAAATTGATACCTACCCATTGGCATACTTTGATGTATTGACAAGTCACCGAGTCCAGCCAAGAGGTCAGTAGTCGCAGTAGATGTGGCATTCGTGGAATTAAATAAATCAAATGCATCGTTGGCTGGTGTGGTAGTTGTTAAAAGATTTCCATCCAAGCCACCCACAATTCCCGTATTAGGTTGAGTATCAGCAGCTGAGCTGCTATTACTTTGGAATGCAGAGAAATCAGCAAAATCATCGGTGGTAGATGCGTTCGAACCACTAAGTCCGCTTGAAGGAGGTTCAGTGGTAGGGGATTTTGCTGCGCCAAAAGCTGCTGCAAAATCACCGAATTCCGTTTGTGCACTTTCGGCAGCACGTGGATTAAAGTCATCTAAATCGTCATCAATAACGGCAGCACTATTCAGAGTCGCTTCTGTACGTGCTGGCGGTGCACACGTTTTGAAAAGTTCACTTACAGTATTATTGTTACTACTATTGCTTTGTTGCGTATTGTTATTGTTAATGGTCGTATAACCGATTAAATCGTTACTCTCGGTTCCTGTGGGAGTGTCCCGGTGTGTGGGTGAGTGTATGCCGGCTGTAGTTGTAGTTGTCGCAGGTATTTTTCCAAAATTTGCCGCTGCACCCATATCAATTTTTTTAGAACCTACAGGAATTTTAGGATGTGGTTGCTTAGTAGATGTGCCACTACCTAAGGAAGCATTAGCGGATTTCGGTCGTATATTCATATTAATGCTATTTGAGGTTTTCGATTCGTTTACAATTTCAGCGGGACTGGCACGATCATTATAACGATAGCTTCTTCTAAAAATAGTTTAAAATAAATAAGAAAATACTAATAAAGTTTTTTCTTTTTTATTTGTAAATACCTTGGGCTGGGTGAATCACTATCAGAGAATTCTTTTTCCCCTTCATAATGAGCATCATCATCATATTCATAACGATCGCCGGGACGTGAATCAGAGTCTGCGGTTTATTTTTTTAATATTTTTTTTTTTAAAGTAGAGAGTAATCGTCATAATAAATACGTATTTGTTGCATTAATACTTACACCAATTTTCGCCGTGATCACTGCGCGTTGTCTTCCAACCACTGTCATTATAACCGCCGCTACCTATTCCACGCATTCCCATTGCATCGCTGCTCATACCAATGTATTTATCTTTATTCTTTTTCGCTTTTTTACGTTCTTCACGCAAGCGTTCGTCATCTTGTATAAAGTCTATAAGTTCTCTCACCTAGAAGTGTACGGGGAAAGTGAAAACAGCCAATATCTTCGAAATTATTAAGATTTGCTTGCTTACTTTATGTCTAACATTAATACCCTGATCTTTGCCTCCTTCATCTGTAAATGTGTAATTTTCCAAGGAACGCAAGTCATATATGTGTTCGCGCGATGAGGTTACAACACGTTCTGATCCATTACGCACCAAATAATTAAGAAGTAGTAAACTCTATGGAAAGACAAGAGGAAATATTTAAAAAATTTTTACTTTTTTTCTCTATTTTTTAAATATTTACTTTATACGTTCTACGCCAATTGGTTTTATTGTCTTGTAGCATGCGCTTCCATAACATAGACATTACTTCGGGAAAACTTTCATATGAAAATGTAGCGTGGGCTAATTCTTGCATCAGAGGCCCTGTCGGTCCCCACGGATCATCGTTTGTGGCTTCACGAACTTTACCTTCGATTTCGGTGTAATTCATAACAACGTTGGTCCTAGAAATTATGCAAGAGATATTATTGGAGATTGAATTTTTGGAAACTTCGCTTTAAATATTCGGCGTGAAGCTTGCACCACATCGACTGCACCAATCAATTTGGAATTCGGTATTAGTAGTGAGAAATATTGAAACGGAACGTTAAAATTCTTAACGTAAAGATATTTTTAAGCGATTTTCACACATTGCTTGCATAGAAATTGTTCGAACTGGTTCGGACATATCATTTTGCAAAGTAAAGAAGAAACGGGATTAGCAATTCAATAATGCTTTGTAAATTTTAAATGAAGGAAGTTTCTGAAAAATATTTAATCATTTGTTTTGGTTTTTTTTTTTCTTCTTTAATAACATATTAAATTTACGTATGTGGCACTGTCCTTGACAAGTAAGATCCATAGTATTAATGGCGATCATCTAACAATTTTTTGGTACTCCTTTGTAAACTCTAGTTAAAGGTTCTCTTTAAGCGATAAAGCAATATAATCGATGCCCTTGTCCTTGTCCTGTTTTTTTTTTTTTTTTTTTTCTATACAATTAAAGGCCCTTTGAATCAGGAAAGATGCGCAGCAATTCAGATGGACTGAAAAAACATCTGCAAGTTTTCGAGTTATTTGCAATGGAAAGTTTGCAATATCTACTTATTAGAATTGATTTCAAAACAATTTCCCCTTGAAATAAATTGGAATATTTTATGTGCGGTCAAATCCCAGACTGTAAAAAGAGAATTGAGTATAGATTTGCATGCTGCAAAAATATACATAGAATAGCAATTTTCTGCTTTCTTCATAGTCAATAAATTCGTCAGACTGACTTAAGGCGAGTTAGCTTCATTGCATTCTTGGAACCTTCCACTCCAAGTTTTATCGCAAAGTAAATTTGGTAGCCTGGTACTGCATTTACTGAAAAATATTTCAAATTTCCTTCACATACCAAGCTGTCTTCATATAAGTAACGAAAAGTTAAATAATATTAAATTCTCTTTTATCTTTCTATTTACTTTACATCATATATTTAATTTATATAATAATCAAGCAATAAACACGTGTAGAAAACATTTTTTTCATATTTTCTCACTTAACAAATGCATTTATTACGCTTCCCCCATGAGAATTTTTAACAATTAAAGTTGTCTTCGCCTACGGAGGGAAGAAAAGCTCTATGGAATCTTAACAAATTTCAGGTCGCTCTATGCCTTAGTTCCATTATTCCATGCAGAAGATATACATTTAAAAGTTTTGCTTGTTGTCGAGTTATCGGACATACAACCCATTATTCCATACAAATATCAAATTCAAAGCTTCCGATATCTATTTTCTCTGGGAGTGAATGTGGTTAATAATTTAAACATTGAAAGCACCTATACAAATGGAGTTTTATCAACACGAAGTTACTTGCTTTCGTATGAACAAATAGTCTAAGAGATAACCATTAACAATTACCTTTTTAAGTGAGTATTGAGCTAAAAGCTGAAAGTAAAAACAATTTTTATCAAGACCAGTCACTGTCTATAAAGTTATTTTTTAACTTGCGGGGAACAAATTGAAAGAGTTAGACTAGGGATTGCAAAAGCGTTCATTATACCGGTCGCGTTCCAACTCCAAATTTTTCTGTACGATAATCTTTCGCATAGAATGACAGAATAAACATCCACACGACTGTATGAATGTATTTTTATATATAGAATAAATTGAAGATCTTTTAACATTTGTCAGAAGTTATTACATCTCAACAATATTATTTCTTTGCAGGATTATAACAAAACACACCATAAATTTACGTAGGCAGTTTACAAATTTGTGACGCTTGTCAGAAGATAGATTAACGAGTTTGGAGACGGGCTTGTGAATATTATTCTCGATTGAGAATTTGCGCTGAGGATAAAAAATAATAAATAAAAAGTCCTGATCACGAGTTAGTTCGAGGATGTTGTGAGTATTGATTCTAAAAATAAAATCATTAAAAATACAATTTTTGGTAAATTCTTAAAAATTGAAACAAAAAGGATTAAAACCTTTAGAAATGGGATCGTGCATTTCGTGTACGTATGTTGTGTATGCAATTAAATGAAATATTAGAACTAAATACTCCTTTCATGTTCATTGCAATGCAATTTTTAATTGCGTAAAAGCACGGAAGTAAACCATTCCAACTTCCGTCACGTAGTTATATATGTCTGCTGGAGTTTTCTCTTTACTTAGCGCGTACTTTGCTGTGTGGTTTTATGCGAGGTGGGTCAGGCGTATTTCAATTTCAGAAAATTTACAAAAATACTATAAACCCCAAAGGAAAAAATATTCCCAGCAAAAGCTAAAATTCATTAATTTTGCTAATTAAATGTTTTGTTTATCTATTATCATTTGAAATGTTTTTGAAAAGATAACATTCTCCATAAAAGAAAGACTATACTGCTAATGCGTATATTTCAGTAGTTTCTTAATTTGAACTATTTGTTGTTTATAAAATTGCCGAGTATGGTGTAACTTGAGAAACAGGTGTTTAAACAAGTGCTATATATAAATACACAAAAAAAAAAAAACAGATCCTAAACAAATCGTACGCAAAGAAAGACTTTTGCATGCATATGACGAAAATGGATAAATGAAATCACAGCCTTATACATATAGAGAGACAAGACATTGGCCGAACCTTTGAACGGCTATTCATCAAGTAATAATCGTTACATTTGTTTTTCTCCAATTATTTACACGTAAGTGTGCATGCAATTGGCGCTTCGTAGATTCTAGTGCAATTGCACTTAGTTGCCCTCATCATAGACAATAAGAATGTCTAATATACACATGTATGTACATGCACACACACACACTCACAAACACGCTCTCTTGTGAACGTGGACACAAAACAAGCCACCTTTTGTCTGTAGCATAGATGCAGCAACGTTTTGAACATTGTTTGCTGCTTCTTTTCTTTTTTTTTCTTTTTTATCACCTTGACCAGATTTATGTCACATACATGTTAATTTAATTTAAATTAGTTTAACAATTCTCAATAGGATTTCACTTACACTTTATCAGCCAATTCGCGCACTTTCCACATATTTATAAATTTATCTACCATTTTGCTTTTTGTTATTTCCTCTTTTGAAATATTGTTCGTGTCCAAAAATTCACTTTTGATGATTTAGGAAAAAACGAAAGGAAAATTGAGATTTTTAATGCCTCACTGCACACGGTTTTTCTTTGTTTTTTATTATTGTCCTCGTTAAATATTTGTTAAACTAAATTACTTAATTATTTCACTTTCTAATTATTACGTTGTATAGAAAATAAAATTAAATATTTTTAAATGATATCTATAAAAATGCAAAAAAATTATTGTGTGCACTCGCTCTCACAGCAAAATTGAAAATTGCTATCGCTAGCAAAAAAAAAAAAAAGATACCTTAACAAGTGAAGTGGGTAACAAGGTTGGACGTGAAAGTAGTATTTTAGAGATGTAAAAAATAGCAGTAACAAACTAATACACAATTAATTGGATACTAAAACATCCAACGCTGAAAGGTACCGTATGTGGTTGCTATTGTAAACCTAGTATCGTGTGTGGTTTTATTTTATTCGAAACTCGCCAATCAGCTGTAATTTTGACAGTTGTCAACGCGGTTGTAAATAGAAGTTTTCGCACCGACAATTTTTTTCGACCAATATTTAGTATTTCATTAAAAAGTAAATAAGTTTTTTAAGTTATACTTCTATACGAAGCACTAAAGTTAAATAAATGAATAAATGAGTTTATATTTTAAAAATTTAAGTTAATTTGAAAACACCAGCACAAATTTTCTTTAAACTACGTACTTTGAAACCAGGTTATGTAAACTTAAACTTTTTCCTTTTTTTCCAGATTTGGTTTCGAAGACATAAGAAATGTTGGGTTTACAACGTTATGCTATAGTCCTGGCTAATCAATTTTTTCGAAAAGCCACTTATTCAGGCAATGCTTTAAGATCGTCAACAAACGTTGCGACAAAGCAAGCTACGCAAGGTAACAAATCAAATGAGGTCACAAATAAGGTAGAAATGGATACTAAAGGAGAAGAGCCAATTAAAAGGCCTAAAGGTACGGTATCATTATATTTACTATAATTCTATACTATACAAGAAATTATTTTAGGAAAACTAGTTGCCACTGCTTTTGAAAACCTTAAAGATGACGCAAATAAGGAGAGAATTTTGCCAGAACCCAAGTTATCTTCGACTTCTCCCTCGTTACCCCCGATTGACGAGCAAATAATCAACGCCAAAACGGTAAACTCATTATTAGCTTTAGCGGAAAACAATAGTACTTTAACGCGCAAGCATGCTTTGCGTATAGTTTCTATATTGGCTGACTGGACTAGTATGAACCGTGCAAAGCTGTCAGAGTTTGAAAACGATTCTCGTTTCTTGCGTATATGTCGTATGTTAGGGCGTAGTGTGCCGAAAGAAAATAATAGTTCTACCAAAAACAGCGAAAACAAAGCTACAATAAATGGCTTTCGAACAGATGATTTGAATACGGTCTTGGGGGTGGCAGGTGATGATGAGGCTGCTAAACTTATAGCCAGTATTAGTGTGCCGCAAATGGTGCGGGTTATGACTACTTTAGCGATTCGCAGGCGACGCAGCACACCGTTGCTGAGATCTTTGGCTTTCAATATCAGCAGTGCTAATGAGCAATTAGATTTAAAGCAGTGTGCTGACGTTTTTTACGCAATGGCCAGCTTAAATTTCCAAGATGTTGTGCTGGCCGCTAAGCTTTGTGCTGATATACAAGTAATGTTGCCAAAAAATAATGATAAGTCAGCGGCGATTGGATCAATTTTAACAAGCTTGGGTATATTGAAGTACAGAGATTTAGGTGAGATTTTTTCATTTATTCATTTTTTTTTTTTTTGTTTATATTCTGTTACCAACAAATATCAAGAACGTACATAATAACACAATCGTTATTGTACAGATGTTCTAGAATCTCTAACACAGTGGATGTTACAGCACAGCGATATATGTCGTCCTCAGGATTTAAGTGCTCTATTTCTTTCTTCAGCTACGCTAAATTTTAAAACTACTCAAATGGAGCAGGTTCGTTCAAAGCTACTTGGCACTATTGTACAACAAGATTTTCCCAAAAACCATGATTGGTTAAATCATGTCTGGGCGTTAGTTTTAGGTGGGTTGTGTGATCACAAGCATTTGGAAAGCGTTTTAAGGTGAGCCCTCTCCCTTTCGTATAAAATGCAAATTTGACTCTACATTGTCTTATAGCACAGCATTCATTGAAAACCTTCAGTCCGAACAACCTGCTGGTTTAACTGCAACAACGAAAATGAAACTTTTAAATATAAACAGTTATGCGCAACTAATTGCCTCAAATTATCAAGGACCTTTTCTCGCGAAAGAGAATGCAGTCTTTGATGTACCCATAAGTCATGGGAAGTCTAAACAAATCTTAGTCAATGGTATGCTGGATGCTCTAAAAAGCCTGTTATCCTCTAATAATTATGTAAAAAGCCTACAAGATAGTAAAATGGGGTTTTTAATAGGTAAAGAGAAATGCATTTTATATTGATTTTTTAACGAAGCTTTTACATTATTTTAGATGCTTTATGCGTTTTTGATGCTAATCGCAATCCCCTCCCTGTTGATAAGGACCATCAGGACGGTATCAGGTAGGTTAGATGGAAGATTATTATTTTTAAATTAATTTTAAACGTTCCAGAGTGGCCTTAATGGTGGTCGATTATCATGATATCTGTCATGGTGCTCATCGAGCAGCAAGTGGTATTACCACTTTATGCTTTGATCTGCTCGAAAAGAAGGGCTATCGTGTGTTACCCATACCATATAATGAATTCAGCACAAGCGATAAATTGCTAAAACGTGTGCAATATCTAGAGGCTAAATTTAAATCATTAATTAGCAGTAAAACAAACAAATAAAATGCAGTGCAAAACAAATTTTGGTAATGCATCAAACAATCCACTTTGCAGGTTTGTCGTTATTGTGTGATGGCTTAATTAAAGCTTTACTTAATTTATGTACAATTTTCTTTTTCAAAGTTGTTTTCATTTTGATTTATTTACAAAATCTTAAGAAAATGCGATTATGCGATTCGCGTACTACAAAAATTACGAGAAATATAAAAGAAACCCTTAAGAAATCACCAGCTCACTTACAATAATTTTTATATGGACTTAAAGAATTTTGCCAATTCTATAATTTCTGTCATCTAATTTACGTTGAAGTAACGTATCAGCCCCTTTATATGGGGTAATATCGTCTAATTTAACGATGCGTTGACGATTCAAGCCCACCTTCCACCAAAGTCCTGTTTCGGTAAATTCGGTAGACGCGGCTGCCAAATTGTGGAATGCACTACGAGCCAATTTCTGACGATTGCCAACTTCCAATATCAATTTTTTATCGTAAGTCGTTTCCAACTCTGTTATTCTATAGTGATTCCGTGCTTCGTTTTCCGTTAAGCAAACGCAATTCCATGGTGACCACTCTTCATTTTTACGCCATCGCGGTAGACTATAAAAGTTTGTTGTATAACATAATTTATGGAGTAAAAAGATCAATGTCAACTACCGTAGCCTTTGTATATTTTCACATTTACTGAGAATGGAATGCCCATGCCACACCTCCCTAATTAAATAACGTATGTCCTCCATTTGCAATATAAAGGCAAACGAACCATTGCATCGTTTCCTGCGCTCTTCTCTTTGTATGGATCGAAGAATTGAGGTATAAACTAAATTGTCCGCTGGAGAAACCTATACAACGGGTAAGTAAGCTTTATTGATTCTTCTTAAAAAGTTTTGGAAAATGAGGAGGAAATAACATTTACCTTTAAATAAAAACATTTTTTGCATGTATCTACATGATATTGCCGAGTGCGTATGGCAAATTTGGAATACGGTTTCACCAGTTTGCATACCAGGCACATACGGTTGCCCTGACCTGTAAATAATTATAAATCAAAGCTTCGCAGTTGCAACATGCATCGTAACTTTGAGCATTAATGAGTGCAATGAAAGTAAATTTTATATTTGAAATCGACTTGTGATCACGTTTTATATGGAATATTTGATATTCTAACTTGAAGGAATATTTCCTTCCAAGATTTGCAAATTGAATATAATTCATTTTCATGTAAGAAAAGCAAACAAAGTGTTATTAGCAACAAAATAGGCAACCATTTCTAATTGTCTTTTTAATTTTCCTCGTATAGCTGCTGCAGGCTAATATAATCAGTTCAGCTTGCCCACCTACCTAAAATCGCGATTACGACGATTAAAATATTTTAATTTGAATTTCAAAGATATGTCTCTCCGTGAATTTTAAATTGAATTCAAAAAGTTGTTAAGTAGTAAAGCAATCATCCAATATTTTAATACGCGACTTTACAAACTTACGATTGCCCCAAGTTTAATGTTACTTTGTTACGTGACCTTACATAACGTTACGATATTTTTTATGTGCTTTACATTATGTCCACAAATATGTTTTATAGGAGGAATTTCTGATGTCACGTTTGTCAGTGAGCTCTACAATACTTGTGTACTTGAATTCGTTGAAACGTAAAGTGCAGCAAAAGAAAACTTCAAATTAGTTTGATTATATTAAATTGAGGAACACAGAAAGATAACTCAAAATCAAACTAAGAGAAGCATTATTTATCAAAGAGAGAATAAACGCCGATCGGAAGCACAATGCAAAATCTTTTCTCTCTCTTCCTCAAGTTACTCTTAACAAACTAATATATTTCAACCCTAAAATTATGCAACAATATTTTAAGTGCTTTTTAAAATATGAAAAGAATTATTTACATAGTTCTAGTGGAACGAAGGGGCAATTTTATTGGACTTCATTGCGTTGCTATTAACTGCTACATTTAGGTTTTTGAAAAGAAAGAAGAAGAAGAAAAAGAATTACTTATATTTAAACTTACTTTTAGGCAGTGGCTCTTCGGTGTATTTGATCAGATCGATAAACAGAAAATTTTGACGTTTACGTAGTATGGAAACATCGGCGCCGCGCGTGTACATGAGTAAATTTCTTTCGCGATCAAGCAATTCAAAGAGCTTAATAAAAATTGAAAAAAAATGCATTAATTAAGTGAAATTGGAAAAGGACATATTTCGTAGTACAAACCTCGGGAAATTCAGGAAAACACTGCTCGTCTAATAGAAGAGCACGAACCTTATCAATCAATTGCAAGCGTTCTTCTTTAGGTAAATCCTGGCATAACTCATTGTAAATGCCATTTAGAAAACGAACTCTTTGAGTACGGAGCAAATCCATATGGATAACGGTGTCTAAGTAATGCAAGATAGGAATTTTTGAATGACAGGCATATTCCGATAACTTTCGAATTGCTTACCGGCATAGCCAATCCATTTAATTGGTTCACCCATTTTTCTAAGCAGCTGCTGCTGACGAGAATCTTCCATTGATTTGTAGACCAAATTGCGTTGACATTCAATGTTGTTGAGCATTTCAATTTCTTTATTCAATAAAATGTTGATTTCAGCTATTCGAGGTGCACCCTCGTACATATTATTTATGCGTTTCATTTCAGCAGTTTTCCATTTCTGAACTTCGCCCAAAAGCATATCGAAATCGTTCTTGGTGCGTGGGAATTGCTTGGCTCTCTGCTCACGACTTATGCGCATTTCTTGTTCCTTTTTAAAAGCCTCTTCTTCACTTATACGATTCGCAACCAATCGCCTGCAATCAAAGACGGGATAATAAAGTCGCAAGATCTCCTTACGTATTCGTTGCAAATCCTCGTTTTACCTGAATTCAGCGGCACATTCTCTCATCCATCGCTGCCATTTATAACGGCGAAAATTCCTTTGTATTAATATTATTTTATACATTCTCTTTTCTTCACGCATTTTCTGTGCGTACGTCTGATATTTTCCAGGTGTGATATAATAGTCATCGCTCTCAATCCAGTGTCGAACATTATTTCCGTCTAAAAAGCATTGAGCAGTTTGATCGTGCATTGTATCCTAATTAATTAAATAATTTATATTAGTTGTAGCTTCAAGCTCCTGACATAGGTAAGAATATTCCTACTTTGAAAAGTTCAACGTATTCGCAAATTTACTCTTTTTTTTTTTTTTTTCTTTAGTACTTACAATTTGTTTAGTTACAATTTCCTTTGTCTGTGTATTACGGGAGATATAATTCTCATACTTTTGCTTATCGAATATTGGTCCTGTTTGAGTAAAAGCATCCGTATATACTAGGCCTATAAAGAAAGAAGGAAGGAACAAGCAGGGAGTATTGCGAATAGTCCTTTGTAAGCTTTCATACCGACCAGTCGTTTTGTCGACGTAACTGCAAAGGGTGGGCTTTACAATGGCCTCGTCATGTATTACAACCGGTATATGGCATAGCTCTTCATTTTTCTCCATGCAAATGGTTATAAAATTTGGTAAACGATGTTTACTGCAACGAAACAAAGTAAGGCAAAAAAAAAAAAAAACTGGTTCAGTCGAATTCCATATTATTGTATAGTGAAAAGAAAGAGTTTTAATCGAATCCAAGACGCTATACCTTTACCTGTAATAGACATCAAAATCTAATACGGGCTGATTCCCTTCGTTCTCTTCTTCATTTTTCTCATTCTTTCCTTCCTTTCCTTTTTTCTGCTTTTTTTTCGCTTTCAATTTTAAATCAAACTCGTATATATGGTATTCATTAATGCAGGTTTGGCTTAAGGTGCAGTCATCGGACTGGACGCGACTGCATTGACTCAAAATCAATAATTCGGTATCCACATCAAATCGTCGGGCCAGATCAGCTTTAATTTCGCCTAAACTTATGCATACTATAGGATAGGTTTGAAAAAGTAAAAAAAAAATTCATTTCATCGATAAGTTACGTTAATTGCATATATTCGTGAAAGTGCCCCTTATTTATGAGCACAACTCTATTACGTACGTGGATAGGTTTGCGCTATCACTTGATTTCCGTTAAAATGAAATTTCACCGTTACATTTTTACAATTATCGTCGTCATCGTTTAAATTTTTTTGCTCTGCCACCACTAGTGGTGAAGATTCTTTCCGTTCCTTTGGAGTTGGTCGTTTAACGGCCACCTTTTCACACTCTATACTACGTGGTGGTGGAGGCTGGAAAACCACTTCACTGACATTTGCCAATTTATTTTCGCAATTCATTTTTTTCTGATTATCTCGGCTCGTTTTCCTCTCAACTTATTCAAGCTTTTTACAAATAAAAAACTAATTCCTTTTTTAAATTATATTAAAAAATATATTTGAAAAAAAAAAAAAGAAAAGACGAAGATACCAAGTATATGAAATATTAGCGATTGGCTTAAGATTGTGAGAGCGAAAAAAAAAAAAATTTTTTTTATTAACCGCTTTTATTTAGCAAAATGATTAAAACAAACAGAACTTGTATAAGCAGTGTTAAGATTTTTATAAATATATTTTACACAAATTTAATCAAAAGCATGATTTCTATAGGAAATTTTTTCTTTGTATACTCACTATAAATAGCAACAACATGTCTGTCATGTCTGCCATTAAATATTTTGTTATTTTGCTATGGTAACATTGAAATTTGAAAAAGTTTTTCCGATACATTAAGTTGCGGAAAAGTTTCTCATTCAGTCAGAAGTTAAATGACTCGAACAATATGTTAATTAAAAAATGCAAAATGAAAAAATGGCTTAATGACCCGTTGTAGTCGAAAAATCCCAGTTTTATGGTAAAGATCACATATATAAAATTTCCGTTTCCGTTAAACCTTTTGATGTCCGATTTGGCTGTAGAGTAATCGCAAATGCAGGGGCATTAAATAATTAGAGGCGCTTGGTCGTCCTCGGCTCGACAAAAGGGGAAGGTTTAGACCATACCTACACTTTCATTCTGATACCACACACTACTTCCAGGGGGGGCTGAGGGGCGCCTAATTCAATTAGATAACCAATTGCCAATGGTTCTAGAAAACCCGCCCGATGCAGACTTCACGCCAGGTACGCACGTTAAACCCCCATAGACATCTGTCATCTTCGATTACTAAAGCGTAATCTAATCGAAAGTTTTGAAGAGGTCCGTTCCGTTTATTTTTGTGATAGATGCGACAAGCGAATACTACTACTACCTGCCAGGCGATGAACTTAGTAATAACTGAAACGAAATTAGGTCAAGAAATTGAAGAATTTCAAGTTTCTCTAAATTTTCTTAATCAATTTTTCGAAACAATAGTAAGAAAACAAGGAATTACTTTGTATTTCTGGCATTTATAGCAAAAAAATTAACAAAATCTACTTCCCCTGTCCGGTTGTTTTCAATGACACGATTCCTTCTCGTTTGTTTGGTGTATTGTACAAGTTTCCTAAGTCTTACATCGCAGACGTAAGATTCTGGCAATTTGTTTGAAAAGAGAAAGAAAAAGGAAGAAACCCTTAAAAACTGTTTATGGAGATACCAAAGCGGTAAACTGAATTTATTACTCGGATTCTCGGGGACAGAAGTGATAATTATTTTTTCACTTCCTGCATTTGCACCTTAATCTCTTCAGGGATCATTTTTGTTTTTTTTTTTTATTTTCTTTTTCATTCCTATTGCAACAACCTACCGTATGCCGCAAGTATCCTAAAGAAGACCTAAACGTCCACATATATGTGTCCGAGGACGTGAGACGATTAAGCACAAGAACATTCATTGTTAAGTCGATTTGTATTTTTCACTACACGATAGGTTCTGCGTTTAGGGAGACGATCAGTGGCGAATAATACTGCACTTGTCTGAGGTTGTTACGGAGAAAAGAAAAGAAAACAAAAAGAAATGGGTTGGAAACAAGCCACTTCTCATAAGGTGTCTGTCGTTCCGTTGTCTTTTTTAGATTGCGTCGTGGAGTTATGCAAATTACACTTTAAAAGTTTCAAGTCCAGAATGTTATGAAAACAGTTCCGTCTTTGATTACGTGTGCAAATCATCCTAGAAATATCGTAAATGTCATGAAAAACTGGAAAATTGTTTGGAATCTTTAGGATAAGTTGGTGGGCTTGGCAGCTATTGGTATATGGTTTCGACAGAAGAGTGAAGTTTGCGGTGCAAAACGACTACGTTGCACATGATGTTCGATGAGGAGAGCTGCTAATGGAAATCCTACACATTATACATATAGACATATGCAATATACACTTATACATGTACATATGAAATTAAAAATATGTGATATAACAGCAAAGACTAAGTTTGTAGTGTTTTTTCAGCAAAAACTAAAGTCATTTTTTTTTACATTCCACATGAACTTCTTTACTATACCTGATACCTGCAGTTGTAATCGGTAATCTTATGCCATTTTTCTATTACAACCATTATCTTTCATCATGGAAATCTTGGGATTCTGGACGAAAAACTGAACCAAGTAATTTTCGCACATAACTTTTGTAATTAGCTTTGGATCATTCAGAAAAAGTTCTCCAGAGAATGAAATAAATGACGGTTGTTCTGACCGGCCGCACCCATTACTCGCCGTCCATTCCGGCAAGAATGATTCTATTTCGTTCCGTTTCAGCAGAAAAATTACCAACGGAAATTCGATTCCAAAACTATATTTGCAGCCAGTGTTTACTTCTGCTTATGATAAAGCTCTGTTCCTACCATAGGTTTATAAGTCTTTGAAGCGCCATTATTTTAGACGAAATATTATTGCGAAACATAACGAACTCTTGAATTTTGACGCATTTTATTTTACGTATGGATAGAATGGTTTGCACAGAGCTTGACAATATTGCCAATGTCGCTTTTGGAACAACCATTGTAAAGGGTTTCCCTTCTTTACTAAGACCGTTTAAAAATTTCGAAGTCCGTTTCATCAATTAGCTGACTAGGTTCTCCTTTCATCTGAAATCCACTAATTAGTGATATTAGAGTAAAAAATCTTAAGGGTCTTCATAGTGCTTCGCTTTATTTCGCTTATTTTATATACAGTTTTTCTATAGAAAATAATAAAAAAAAAAAAAATTAATTTATGTTTACATATAAAGCTTTTCCTAATCAAATACTAGATCCATATGCTATATGGTTAATAATAATTGTGTGATATATAATTTAAACTTTAGACATTTTTCAGAATATAAAACATTTAACGGGATTTTCGTTAGAGACTTAGGTTTCAATTGAAATGTGAAAGGAAAATGTTGAATATTTTCCATAAATAATAAAATTTTCTTTTCGAGAGAGAGAGAGAGAGAGAGAGAGAGAGAGAGAGAGAACGTTCTACATGAAGAAAATGTTAACTCGAAAACTTTAACTCGATATTTAATTTCAATCCTTATTGATCATCTATTTGAATAACGCATTATCTATAGGGTAATCGAACACTCATTCGTTAATTTCTTCTTCTCTTTATTTTATTTATTGGTCTTCTCTTCTTCTTCTTCTTGATTATAATCCTTATTGATCGTCCAATAGGATAACGCATTATCTATAGGGTAATCGAATACTCATTTATTTATTTCTTCTCTTCATTTTATTTATTGGTCTTCTCTTCTTCTTCTTCTTGATTATAATCCTTATTGATCATCTATTAGAATAATGCATTATCTATAGGGTAATATAATACTCATTCGTTACTTCAACTTCTCTTCTTCTTCTTCTTCTTCTCCGTTCTCATTTAAAAGTACACATTTCAGTAAATTACATTTTTATCAAAAAATAAGTTTGTTTTGAGCTTTTCTGGATTCAATTTAAACTTGGGTGCTGCATGGGCGGCTTGCAGTCTCGTAGGCCGTCCATTAAAATAATAGTCTGCACGATCTAAATTATGAATTTTACTTTCGGCAGGTATCTTAGCAGTAAGCGATACTGGGGACGTTGCCGTTTCGATTCGATAAGATTTCTGCGACGCTTTCACATTTGCGGTCGACTGTTGCGATTTTTCAAATTGAAGGAAACTCGTCGGTAAATTGTTTTTATCGCTCATAATTTTATTGCTGAATTTTGTATCCAATAATAAGGGCTTTATTTTCAAAGGCTGATAATCGTACCCTCGACCTGGTACAAATCGATATGGTAACGGCGGTATTGCTATAAAATAGATACGTGAATCCTTCTTGCTTTTCTTAATCTTCGGGCGATTTGAGTATTTGCGTAGTTGTAGGGGCTTCGATGAAACTATAAATTCCTTAAGTATATTATCCATGCTTGGACTTTGAAATATCAATTTTGAAGCCAAATGCGATCGAGCTTTTGGTTGATTTATTGCTGTTCCCGTTGCAGTTAATGTATTAGTATCGATTATCATCGAGGTGACTAGTGAAGGTGACGTGATGGATACGGCAAAAACGGAGAGAAGCCAAAAACCAACATTACGCTCAAGTGAAGATAACATTCTGTAAGAAAAGAAAAAGAAGAAAAGAAATGAGGAGAAAATTAAATGAGGAGAAAATAAACCGTTATTCTAAAAAAGACAAAAAAAGTAAAAGAACGAAATTCTCATGTTCTATAGTATAAAGTAAACGCAGCAAATTTTTTCCATTTTCAAAATGAAAGTTTTTGTCGTATAGGCATGTAGGAGTGACAGGCGTGTCCTTTGGAAAGTTTACATCAATTTCGTATTCTTTTGAAAATTTGTGACGCTAACAGAGGGAGTGTTTACCACAAATACTACAAAGTTGCGCAAGCAGATAGTTGGACCGACGATTAGATGGACATATTTAGCTGCACTCCAAATTTGAAACTGGCCAGGAATTTGTACACCTTATGGGATTTTCGAAGCTTGTTTCTGCTTATTTCTGCGTACTATAAAAGTATTGAAAAAACAAATTTTCGTATATTGTAATATTGGGTAGGCGTGGTCAGTTTTTTCTATCTTTCTGCACAAACGCTACAGTATCGCCCATAGAATATGCGATCAAATTTTTGTACATTTATTTGCTAAAGTTTGTGAGTAATGGCCAATAAACCAATTTTTTATTCATTTTGAAAAATAGAGGTGTTCCTAGTTTACGTGGTGCTACGGGCTTGCCCTTCGACTGATTCGGGCCATTGTCAATACCAATCTTTGTGCAAGAACTTCCAATACTTTTGGCAAATTTGAAGCCGTTAGCTTCCTTTTTAGCGGCCAGGAGAATACTTATAACAGACGGACAGATGGATATTGTTAAATATAAATAAAGAATATATATATACTTTGTGGAATCTCTGATGCTTGCAAACGTTTTGACAAAATGAATATAGCTCTCATCCTTCGGTGATGGGTATAAAAAAGCATAGAAGAAAACCCGCGATAAATATTTAAAAAAAAAAAATTTCTTTCACTAATAAATGCTTAAATTCAACTAATTACATATATTAAACTTGTGCCGTTGTTGTTAGTTGGTTGTTCAACTTTAATAATGTGGCTGCAGGTATTCAGCCAAAAAGATTTGTAAGTCAGTCAACGTTTGCAACATGTCTGACTAAGTCAATGCTCTTGGCGTTGCTCTAGCCGTTAATTAATGATTAGCGATTAAACCGAAATACATTTCAAACACCTTAACAGATCGTCGCCGCTTGTAATTAATTCTTTTCACACTTGATGGTGGTCTCCTTAACAATTCACGTGTGCTATAAGCGATTGAATTTTTTGTAAAACACAACATAGCATTTATATTCATTCACTTTCAGCTGTTAAATGAGTTCATTTGAATGAATAATTTATGATAATTGCTTTTGATCAAATTTCCCCATCGATCTTATTGTCTTTAAACCCAACATCGACGAAAGTAGATTTGATATAATTTGCATTCCGTTTGTAACGTTCCAAGAGCCTACAAAATATGTATGGTCTCTTGGTCACCATAAGATAATCGAATTTGCGCTCGTCCGTTCGTGCGTCCAATATCTGCTTTTGATATTTTCACAAACCTATGTTAGAAACGAAGTATACCCTACCCTGATATGTAGTTAATTGTGCTGAGCCTTATGCATTTCGAGGCAATTTTTGTACTATGAGAATTTTTTGCGGTTTGATTTACTGATCTATCTTAACATTATTAATGGATGATGGTCTATATTTATATTTTAATAGCCTAGAACCTAGAACTTGTATAATATAATTCTCATTCATTTCCATATCTTGCTGATCTATTATTATTTGTTTGTAAGGTTGATATTCGTGGTGATATTGTTGTTGTTGTTGTTGAAATTTTATGAAAAGTTGTATCCGTACGACCGTACGGTAGGGTGCAATGTAATTCTACGTATCTGCATCGGAAGTTACTTAGGACTGCACCTTATATTTCAATCTATCTGCAATATGTTTATTACATCAGTCTAAGCATTTTTTCTTTGTACTCTCTGTGTTCTTAATTAATCTGCCTTCTGTATCATGCAACTTTGCGGATCATGCTAGTCATTCCCCTATCTTATTATTTAGTCTGAAGCTCAGGCATTTTATTAATATTGCGTATTTTGGCAGTTCCTGTTCTAGTCCATCGATTCTTCCAAAGGATGGATTTCATCTTAACATTTGATGTGTCAGTTTTGGTACGCAATATATTCGATTCAGAAGTGAGAAGAGAATGCTCGAAGTAATGGCATAATGACGATGAAACACTTGTCGCATAGATTAATTGGATCAAGCTCCGTTTCTTTCTAAGATCACTTGTAAGATAGTCTTTATAGATTTGTCCTCAAATGTATTGCATATATTCGTTCATAGCACTCCCTTTCATATCCTTTCTGCCTACTGGGAGGTAAAATCAAAATTTGCCAAAATTGGAAGGTCATTGACCCCCAATCGGGAGGCCACGGACCTCCAATTGGAAAATATTAAAATCCAATCGGAATATCGAAATCCAATTTTGTGCTTATTTCTCGATGGAAAGTTGTATCCGTACGACCGTACGGATACAACTTTTCATAAAATTTCAACAACAACACTCACTATTTTCACACACTCACTATTTTCACTATTACCGACAAAAACTATATCTTCCATCTCTTTCTCAAAAAAATTGCATATTGCTCCTGAAGGTACTTATAATACCTACTGATTTCTTTTTGCCCAATCTAATATATTGTTACGGAAATCCCAAACCCAGTTAATTTTCCTACAAAATAAATTTCCGAGAGAGGGAAAAACCAAGTGCAAATTTGTGGCAGGCAGCTGCCGATCGACGAAAAAGATTAGCGAAAAAGCGGAGTAGCAGGTTATATATATATATAATCGATCAGCATAATAAATTTTAAATCGATTTAAACATGTCCGTCTGTCCGTTTGCGTAATGTCTGTTTTCAGCATTCTCCTGACCGTAAAAATGAAGGCGTCGACTTCAAATTTGGCAGAAACATTGGAAATTTTCGCACGCAGGTTGTAGTGGACGGTAGCGGACGGGTGGGCCGGAGGACTCGCGTACAGTACCACTGAAACTGAGAATAACTCTGTTTTTCAAAAGACAAAAAATATGGTTTTTTGCTTATTACTTATAAACTAGAGCAGATAATTCTATGATGCTGCTGTACCTGTGGAAAAATGGGAACATTAAACACGCCTCCTTAATGTTACAGTGTACTGAAACTTAATTTTTTTCATACCTTCATAACAGGCAAAGAAGGAAGCTTTAAAAAGCCAAAAAAGTGTCTAAAACCTACTCCAGCTTTTGATGCATGAATATGCATGAATGTCCGTCTGTCCAACTGTTAACTGTTTGTGATAAATATTCTCCCGCCTTTGCAAATTTTGCGAAAGTATTTGAAAATGATCTAAACCTAACAAAGAGTACGCCGGCAACATTCACACGTCTATGGAAAGGAAAAAAATTGTGAACACCTTTGCCTTCTATGTTTATTGCTTGTTAGTCATAAACTAAACTATAAATTTGAACTTTTATATTCAACTATAAAAAATCAGCCGCGCCCACCCAATGTTGTAAATTATGAAAAATTCGTTTTTTTTTCCTTTTTTTTTTTAGAATTGAGCGCCTGTTCAATTTCATCACCATCCACTAAGCTGCAGCCTCTTTCTATCTGCTTCCTCTTTATTCACTTATTTCATCACTGTGTTACACCTATAGGAGACACACTCTGACTGGTTGGCCATGTTAAAAAAAAAAAATTCCTAAACCGAGCATTTTTCGATTTCGTGATTAATCAGAAATAAGATGCAAATAAATCAGGCGAATAGAGCGATTGCGAAACCTCATGACACGAATGTCTGTTGAAAATGTCTCAACGAATTACAGCAGGGTCAGAGAAGATGGATTGCCCAAGTTATGTATACCCCAGTTATATAATATTTTCCATCCTTTGAGTACCACGCGTCGTTTGTGGAAAACTATTCGCCAAAAGCTGTCAGGGTAGACAACTCTTGATTGAAGGGTTCATCTCCCCACACTGCATGATTTTTCGAGGCCTTGTTTCAACAAAAAATCTTGTTACCATAATTTCCAACCACCCTCCAAGGGTAATTGAGGACTCGGTTAAAGACGAGATAAAGAGGAATAAGAAGATGCTCTGTTTTAGATGAAAGTAAAAAGAAGGTAAGTCTATCCGTCTTTTTCTATTTTAATCCCTTTGATATTATGGTCCGGAGAAAATTTATAAGCAAATTAAATCTCGTGCCAGTTAAAATTTGTGTTAACAAAAAAAGTTTCATTAGTCACTAGTTAAGCGTTTTCTAAAAGCCTTTGTTGCTTTTAATAGCGATAATGAAGTAGCATAAGAGGAAATTCCAATGAAATTTTAAGATAAAAGGCGTTGTATGGCGACACTTTTAACAATTATTGCAAAAAAAAAAAAAAATTTAAAAAAATATTATAATCCGGAGTCAGATGCGGCTAACCGCTCTCTCTCTGTTTATGAAGGAATTTCATCTTCAAATAGTTGCTAGACAATTGGCTGCAGATTAACTGAAAACGGGACCTTTTGAAAAAAATCGGCTAAAATCACTGGATTTTTTTTGATCAGCTGTTATGTACTTATGAATCAATCAAAGAATATTATTAACAAAAAACAAAAAAAAAAAGAAAGCGATAAAAATTGCAAAGAAAAGAAAAACATTTCTTTTGTTGGCCAACTCTGTGTTATGTGGTTAGTTAAACTGTAATAAATGTCTTGTAGTTAGCTTTTCCGCAACTTAAAATATTATTCAAGAATTATGTGTGTGTGTGTGTGTGTGTGTGTGTGTGCCTGTGTGTTTGCGCATACAAGAATATATTTTTGAGAAAGTACAAACACGTATAAATAAAAATGAAATGCAATAGATGTGCGTGCGTATGTGAGTAGACAGACATGCAATTAGAGTGTTTTTGGTTTTCTTCTTTGTTTTTTTTTTTGTTTTGTTTCTTTAGAAATTCAAGTCATGTGCTAATTGCGTCTCGTCACATGTCTTTCGTATTAAATGTATATATAGCGAATAGCGCAATCCCCAACAGGTCTTAAGATCCAGATAGATTAAGTCGGTCATTTTTTTGCGTCTTCACAACATCAAGAGTTATCTCTCGAGCACATCTTAATGCAGGCTCACGGAAAACTGAATATTGTGAAGTTTTTGCTTCTTTTTTTGTTTTTTATTTGTTTTCAGGCTAAAGCATGAATCTTGTCTTGGCTTGTTCCGCTCTTAAGGAAATCTTTAATTATTGAAAGAGTGATATATTTTTATTTATATAAAAGTCGATTGTATTAGAGTGCGAAAATATGTGAAATCGTCTAAAAACTTGATTTACTTAACATAGTCTCTGCGACTCCAGTCACTCGTATTACATAACTTATACAAGTAGAAAATGCAATGGAATGCTAAACACAATCCTGCCGCGCCCATAGTCTATATTCAAATTTATTAAACGTGCAGGCATTGATTGCACGTTAGAAATAAAACAATAAATTGTTCCAACATGCTTTACCCAATCTGGCCAGACCGCTGACTTCTCTCAGTTTTTCTTCCTTGCTTCAAGATTGTTGTTGCGACTTCAAAATTAAATTCCGAACCAGATTTTCGAGAGATTTAAGCGAAAAAAAAGATTTGTTTGAATCAATTTCCCGACAATATCCGAGAAGACAGTGAGCGCAATTTAAAACCTCAGAGCGGTAGAGTTTAGTGTTCAGTTAGTAAAGGCATAATCCTTACCGGTTGAGCACAAAATCACTAGACTGTGGCCAGTAGCTTATCTCGTTCTCCTTCTTTGCGGCTGCCATTGCGTTACGCGTGTAGGGTATATCGTTCCCCAATTTCAATAGGCCGTAAGCCATCGATATACGTAATCTGTCGTAAGCTTTATTTTTTCTTCTAATGTATGTTTGATACCCTACAGTAAGAAGAACAAGAGATAGATTTATCTCGTATCATATCAATCATTTCAGCGCATGTCCCTCTGTCCGTCCATCTATCCGGTGTCTATCTAGCAGTTATTGTGGTCAATCTGTACGCTACAATTTTCAAACATTTTAATAAAATTGCTTATAGCGATGTGGTTTAAGTCAAGGTTGAATGCCATTAAAGTAGAGATTGATCGGTACCTTTTTATAAGCACCATCCGTTTACAAAAAAGACCGGAAATTTTTAATGTTTTTCGATAAAAATCATTGAAAAGTCCTTTTCTCGGCTGCTATATAAATTTGGAGAATGTGGAAGGAACGAGATTATTTTTTAAGCCTTCCCGCTTATAAACGTTGCTTTACAAAAGATATGGAATCAAAGGTTACTACACTAAATGTGGGACAGGTACGTATATTTTTCGTATCACTTTCTAGATAAGGGTTCAGGTTGAAAATAATGATTTTCTTGGTTAATATGGACTACATCGGTCCGTATTTCGGATGCCTCTCATATAACGTTTCTAATAAATAGTATAACATTTTGTATTTCTTAACGAAGGTAAATGAAGAAATTTATTAAACGAAATAGTGTAAGCTGATTTTGACTGATGAAGTGTAGGGGCTATACTCATTCCGCCTTGGGGATGTTATGGGAACCCTATAAAGTATATACTCTCTTCATTGGCATGAGATTTTGAATTGATTAAGACATGTCTATGCGGTTTGTCTTGTTGATACTCTCCTGGCCGCAAGATATCGACTTCAAATTTGATAGAAACATTGGAAAATTGCCGCACGCAGGTTGGCATTGAAAATGAGCTAAATTGGTTAAAGCACAAGTGAAGCATAAACTGAACGTAATTTCGTTTTTCTAAAGAAAAATGTTGTGGGTTTCTCCTCTGGAGGTTAAAGTTTTCCACATTTACTTTACGAAAAGCTCTGATTTTGAAAGTTCGCAAAGTTATAAGTGACTAAATTTTCTTTTTTTCACCCCTTTTCGCTTTTATGCTCGTCATTCGTAAGGTAAACAAGACAGAATGCTTCAAACTATTCCGCACTCTATTCAAATGAAGATATGTTGTCTGCCTGAAAATGTATTAACTCCAAAGTAAATATGGTGAACACCACGACCCAGTGAATTAATTCTTCATTAATAATCCCAGCCATATGGGTATCAAATAAAAGGTCTTGGCGAGTAGAAGGCGACAAGCTAAGTCTGTTAATTCTAAATTAATTGTGGTGAACGATGAATAATAAGTGTATGGAGCGCCAAAGATTTTAACGGTAATGGCTATGCGAGATTCGGCCCCAGCTGAATCCACCATTCGTACTTGTTTTGCTTTTTTTGTTTTGGTTTTGTTCTTCGAGTTTCTTTGGAGAGAAATAAACGATGCATAAATATTTTTTATTATTCAAGTAGTCTCAGATTATGTTGAAGTAAAACTTCAAAAGTAACGCAATTATTATAAATATGTATATAAGACAGTGAAAGAAATCTTAGATTCAGCACAACATAATAGAAAACGTAAAATATATGAGTTTTTCTTTCTCCTAAACACATCTAAATATATAAATTTTTAATATAATTTTTTTTAATTCACACACAACTCTCGACTTGCGTGATCTTAAGGATTAAGTGAGCTGTTTTTTGCGGAAATACTGTAAATGTGTTAGTTTTAAAATCATATTTATTCCTTTGTGAGCATTCGTTTCAATTCTATCAGGCAGACCGATGGACGTACTATATTCAAATCATCCATTCTTTTGGAAAATCTCATCTTCGCCTTACAGGGAATAAAAGAAAAATATCAAAAACAACTTTGACTTTTTTATATTCACTTTACTGAAGAATACGTATTTCCGATGTCAAAGAATTCTGCCAGCACGCTTTATACGAGTTAACATAATACGATTGTTTCCAGCGAATAATTAACGTTTAAATTAAGGGATAAGTGTACCTAAACAGCGTTAAATTCACAATTGCTTAGCAAAACATGCATTTCGGTTTCATTGCCTTAAAGAAAAATAATAAAAAAAAAAAAAAAAAAAAAAATAAAAAGAAAAATAATATTCAACTGCAAAAGAAACTTTTATACACCCACCACTTTCATCTTAACAAAGGCTAAACAAAAAATCAATTTCTATAAACTAAAATATTTTGATGGGCATGGCTCATGTTTTTATATTTTTTCACACTTTTATACATTTTCAAGGCCGATCTGTGTACAAGAAGTTCGAATACTTTTGCCAAATTTAAAGCCAGAACAATAATTGACATAGATTTTACATAGAAGCACGCACGGACAATTGCTTGGACAGACATGCCTACATTGTTGCAGCATTTAATGCTAATTAGGAATGTGTATGCTTTGCGGGGTCTCTGAAGCTTTGTTGCTGTTGTTGTTGCAAACGTTTCGAAAAGCGAATATGCTTAGTCATACCATCCATTGGTGGTGGGTATACGAAGGGAATTCATTGAGGCAGATAGACTGATTTAAAACTTTAGCTGATTCATAATTATTCTTGTATAAGTTTCGCACGTTTCATGTCTTGCTTGATGAATAAAAACAAAAAATAATAAAAATGATCAGAAGAGCATCCGATATCGTTTAAAGTTTAAGTAAAAAGACTGCAACAACAACAATGAAAACAACAAAAACAGTATCAAAGCGACAACAAAGAAAGAAAATATAATGAAAAGATATAAAAACACGCATATATTTAATTCTGTATTTATCAAGATGACTTTTCAAGGTCATAAAGTCTGACTGAATATAAACTGCGTTAATAATAAGTTATTTCTTAAATAGTTCTTTATATATATATATATATAAAATAAAACGTTAAATGAATATAAAAGTTCGATGACTTTTTTTTTTTTAATTTTCTCAGAGCACTTACGATCTATTTCACATGACTTGCAGTTGCTGTTTAAAGATGAAAAAGTCACTTATCCATACATATATAAATCTAAAGGGTTATCATTACCATAAAGGGAGCAAAATTTTACCGTTGCATTTGATTATCAAATTTCTTAACTTCATAAGCGTGACCCTCAAAGACTCACAATCGACAACAGCTTCTTAACTAACTTTTTAAAAAGCTTTACTACCAAAATATTCTCTAATTTGCTTTATAGTCTTCACATTTTTCATTGTCTACATCTTGCGTCGAGAAAGAAATCGCAGCGTTTTCCCTTACAGAAGGCTTTAGTAACCGTAACACAACACTATAGAGCCTTACTATGGCACGTTTGCAAGGTGCATAATCAAATACTTTTACCTTTTTTTAACAAATTGCTAAAAAGTCCTAGCCAGGTCTTAAAAGATCTATCGGAAAGTTCTATCCTTTGGGGATAGTTTCGATAAGCATCCATTTATTAATTTGACGCATATTTGGTTCTCTCTTTTTGCCACTGCATGTATACATACTGGCCTAGGAACTGAACTAAAACGAACGCGATTCATATGAGTATTAAATGGGACGCGATTTTGTACTTATGGCTACCGATAAAGTCTACTTACACCATTGTATTTTGTACGAATACCAACAAGGAGCAAATGCCGCAGAAGCGTTTAGAAATTTATTAGAAGCATTTGGTTTGGAAGTTAAAGCTTCTGATAGACTAAGCCAATGATGGTTTGAAAAATTTTGAATAGACGATTTTGACTTTTCTGATAAGCCACTTCGGGCGAACATCTTTGATCGGTAGCCATGCTGTCATGTTTATGTTGGAGCAAAAGCACCTTTTGATAACAATGGAGTTTCGGGAAAGGCTTGATTTTGTTTTATTTTAAAAATGGACAAAAGTTTCCTGTAGATCTATTAAAAGTCTAAAGTGTCAATATTGGTTCCACTGTATCTGTAGCAATGGGCAAGCTGAGGATTATTTATGAATATTTGAACGATATACGCGCATGAGCAGTAGCGTTAGGAGAAAAACTTGGAACTGAAAATTACTTTTCTCTAAAAGCTCTATTTATCCTCTTTGTGGGGACGTAAAGTATCGGTGCTTATAATCTGAGCGTTGCAAACGTTTTGACAAAATGAATATACTCATCCTTCGGTGAAGGGTATAAGATGTGAAAAATTGGTCTTTTCAACCAAGTTGCAGATGAGATGCTAATATTGATTTCTTTCTATTTCTTTTATTCATTTTCCGTAACGTCATAGACAAAGAAGTTTGAACCTTTCAATCATTACAACGCATATGTGAATGCACATTTTTCTCATATTTGTTTAATTTCTTCTAATACAATAAAAATCACTTAGTTGCTTTAAAAATTGATGATAAAAAAAAAAAAAACAAGCAAGAAAATCATAGTTGAGTGTGACCGAATTTTAGATACCCACCACAGTTATCCTAAAAAAGCCTAAAAAAAGGAGCACCACTTCATTTTTATCCTTTATAATATTGCAACTGAGTTTTTCCATTTTCAGAATAAAAGCGGAAATCTGTATGATGTATAAGTTGCACTTTATGAGTAACATGTTTTTGTTGCAGAGGCGTGTTGGCGTTGCAAGCGTGTCCTTGGTCGCGCTTTGATATGTTTACCACGGATAATATATAGTTGGGCAGATGGACAGACAAGAATTTATATAATTTACGGGGGTTTTGAAGCTTGTTTTTGCGCCTTATAAAGGTCAATGCATTCTAATATCGGGTAGGCGTGGTCAATGGTCCCCTTTTTTGTACAGATATTACAGCCTCGCTGATAGAATAAACATCTTTGTAGATTTATCTTTCAATATTTCTTCTAAATTTAAAGTCGATAGCTTCAGTTGCACACGGACGAACGGACGGACATGCTTAAATCCATTCAGAATTTGTTGGTGATCAAGAGCACATATTCGTTGGGCTGGAGTCTCTGAGGCTGCCTGCTGGGTGCTGTAAACGTTCCGACTAAATTAATATACCCCTCATCGTTCGGTGATGGGTATTAAAAGTCAACATTACATAATAATTGAAGAATTCAAGTACAAAGTAGTCACGAAAAGTAAGGGGCAAGTTATAACTAAAGACTTAAGAAACAAACTTTAACATTTTTGTATTAGACGTCTCACATAAGTTTAGTGATTAATTAAAAAAAAAAAACACATATATTTCGCACTCATTTTAGTTTATATAAAAAAATATTTTTTTTGTGAAGAAAAAAAAAAACAATTAAAAATTTCTGAAATATTTTCATAGAATTCTTTTAATTCCATTACTAACGGTGAACACACACCCACACACACACACGCACACACATGCAAACACAGACACGCATTGCCAAATGAACATCCACCCTCACACCACCAAATATAATATTTATTTAGTTACTTATAAAAGAATTAATTAAATACGATTTTTTTTCTTTTTTTTTTTTTTTAGTTTGTATTTACACAAAATTTATTTTGATGCCGCGCGTAGTTGTGAACACTTTGAACGGCCGTAAATAAATGAGCATCTCAGACAAAATAATTTTGTATTTCTTTGAAGGAAAAACAAAAAAACAAAAAAAAAAACAGAAAAAAGAAGAAACTAAACACACACACACACCACAAAACAAAAGATACTCCAGCGAGTGAGAGCTAAACTAGCGTTTGTATCCCATTCTTGTGTGCACAGAAACACTAATACACTCATGTACGCATTGCATCACACACGAGCTAAAAAAAAAAGCGGCAGCCAAACGGTGAAGAACAACAATTTGTTAAAATAAAATCCACCTAGACACTGATGACTGCAGTAGCTTTAACAACAATATTCAAGTAATTTAGAAGCAACAACAACAACAACAACAATAGCATCAACATCAGCACAACACAACACAACAATATACTGCATAAACAAAAGGTGTTGCATGTATGTTATCTTATGTACAGGTATTTACATTAATGCGTACATATAGGCGCGTATGTGTTTTCTTAAAACTTAATATCTCTCAGCCAACCATTGAGGAAATGTTATTGCGTACAATTTTGTTGTGCTTTTCTTTTTTTTTTTTTTTTTGTGTTCCACTATTTCGCCCGTATAGTTTGTGTATATATGTGCAGTGCCGTTTATTTTTACAAATTTTTTTTTTTTTTGTATTTTTTTTTTTGCAACTTTTTCCATATGGTTTGTGTTAATGATGACGTTGAAATGTTTATTACCATTAAAGTAACTGATTTTTTGTTGATTCTTTACTTTACTTTACTGGTATTCTGCGATGACTGCAATGATTGTGTGTTCGCATGGTATTAGTGTGTGTGCTTGTGGTAAATGGTCGTATGTATGAACTCTGGCTGGTAATTAAAATCAATGCAATGAATTGAATTGAATTACATAAAAAAACGAGAGACAAAAAAAAAATAAATAAATAAATTTCTTGTAAAGATCGAAAAAATAAGAAAAGAAAAGAAAGCAAAAGAAAACCTTACGCTATATGAGTAAACAAAAACAGTATTTTACGCTGTTTTATAGGCTCTTAAGTGAATTGTTTGGTTAAGCGAAAATTTATGCGCCGTAATATAACCTTGAAGATAATTTTAGGTTGATGACGATGAGTAATACGAGTAAGAAAGTTCTATACCCCTTAGATTGAAATTTTGAAAGTTTGTCCATCTTTAACTTTAAATAGACAAGAGATTTTTCAAAAACTGTTGATCTTTTACGGAATCGAATTTCGTATGCTTACCCTTTTTTTGAAATGCAGTCACGTGCACTGTGTTGAATAATATTTTTTCTTTTATTAGGCTCAATATTTTCTCAACATCCGCAAGCTAAATGTGAGTAAATGTATGCAAGAGCCAGATGGACTTGAGATAGATACACCTTTACCTTAAACCGATCGTTCCAGAATCACTTTATCATTCGATTTAAGCGTATTTGTCCGTCCGCCCATCGTTCTATTCCCTCATGACAATTGCATGGCTGCATTTTTCGAGGCGAAATAGGTACTCCTCTGTGTTTTTATCTCCTCAAGTGGTGGCTGACTAGAAAATTGGATTTGGAAGCTGAATTTCAACTATGTAGCGATTCGTAGCTCAAAATTTCATCGCCAGCGCAAATCTCCTCCAAACTCAGTATGGATTATCACCAATTTTAGCTAACAAAAGACCCCTTTCGAAACTCTCAATTTTTGAGAACCTTAAACCGCCCTCGGTGCATGTCGCACGATTGTTTGCGAATTTTCGCAAGTTCCTCAAATTTTTTCCATGTTTATATCAACATTGAATGGAAATACATACATATGTATTTAATGAGGTTCGCCTGTTGGCAAAATAAAGATGTCGAAGAAGGGAAAAGAATATTGTGGCAGCAAAGCGAACCTTAAGCCGGCTTCGGTGCACGTCGTACGATTGTTTGCGAATTTTCGCAAGTTCCTCAGATTTCTTCCAAGTTTATATCAAAATTCGATGCATATGTATACATATATACTTAATGATGTTCGCCTACTAGCCAGATGAAGATGTCGGAGAAGGGAAAGAATATTGTGACAGCAAAGAGAATCTTAAGTTCCTCAAAATTTTTCAATGTTTATATCAAAGGCACAAAAAAAAAGGGTTTAAGCTGATGGCGTTTACGCGACCGCTTTGTTATGTAAATTTCCACCAAATTGCAAGAAATGGGTAATCCGTCATAGGGAGGACGCAGCACGTAATCAAGCATGGGACAGAATCAAGTTATTGAAAGTAAATCCGATAAGAGCTGCCATAAGAAAAAGAATAAGTGAGGCATGTAAATAATTCGTCACTCTATAGTGCATTTCTGTCCATCTGTCTTTTCAGTCAAATCAAAGGCTTCTTTTTTGTTTCTCTTTTTCTTCGAAGGTAACTGTGTTTTTGAACACAGTTCGGACTAAAAAACATCTCAGTTAGTCAAATAACTTAGAATAAAAAAAAAAGCAATTGCGTAAATCTGTCAGTTGAAGTCAAAAAGAATACCTTTAAGTATAGTTATTCAGTGAAAGTCTACCTCGTGAACTTCTTCTGAAGACAGAAACTTAGTTTACTTTACGTGTATGTAGACTTTTCATTGGTTATTTGAATTATAGTCTTCACACCATTACTTATTGTAATCAAGTCAATGTTTTTGCGGTCTATCGGTCTACCATTAGTATAAGATTACAGTTGATTTCACACTCTCTTCGTTATATATATATATATATACATATATTTATATATACATATTATGCACATATATATATATATATATATATTGTGCACAATATTTTATTTAATATTTTATGATTTTCTAGACATCGCAAAGAACGAATTTACGTTAATTTATGAAGAAAAAAGAGAAATGCTTTGTGGTAATAAAAATGATAAAATAAAACGCTGTATAACAGATCTCAAGTCATCGCTAGCTTAGTTACCCACTTCTGGCATAGTCACGTATTTAACGCTTTTTGTTATTGCACTCAGACCTAAGACAAGTAGCACGAACAGTTTATCGATAATATGATGACAATGACAGTCGCCAAAGCAGCTGCCCGAGATGAAATTGAAACTACTTTCATAAATAGAGAGACGAGTAAAATTTTTTCTTCTTTTTTTCATTTATTTATTTATTGTACTAAACTTGAACTTGATTTTGATTTCATGAAATGTTATGCGTTTACAGTCAGTCGTTATCATACTTTAGCCACAAAATTCTTCTACAAGCAGGTAAAAAAAAAAGAAATTACATTTGCATTACGCGGCGAACTATTGGTACCTATCATTTCAAGACAACGCATTGAAATTGGAACGATCCTTGCGTGAATCTTTTAGCGGATCCTAAGAAATGTCTTCATCTGATTGTAGATTAGTGGATGGAATATCTTTCGTAGGGTGTAATTGTTCTGTACAATGTGGGCGTGTTTGCAATGCAATTTCAGACACTTTCCTTTAGTGTGTTTGCCGAATTTGAGTTTAACATCTGCCACGAACTGCAACTTGTAATATTTTGCAGGTGTGGTTGTAACTGAGTCACGCCCATTTTTAAATTACAACGAAGGCCGTAATCTTCAAATTTCTTAGCTTTAATTTCCAATCTTAAGTATCCTAACCGAAAAACAGAGAGTCAGAGATGGACAAACGGACGGGCACACTTTTTAATCCAAAACATATATGAATCGTATATGACAAAGTAAATGGATAGTCGTTCATAATTATGAAAAGACTCAGCTGATGAAGAATGTTCACTTATCTACAGACGCCAACAACATTGTGTTAGATGATAAGAGCTTAGCAATGGGTACCTTACGCCACCTATCAAGCATGGATACTGGCAAAGTAGTGTTTCAAACGTGGATTGATTAACTTTGGAGCTAGTGAGAGAAATCTTTAGCGAATAAATATTTTACTTATTTAAAAACTCGGGATATTGTTTGCACAGACATCAAAACGATGAATTATCTCGCTGATGCTACTTAAGATTGGATTAACGACTATATATAGTGTGAGAACACAGAGGCCTTATTCGCCGTAGTTTAGCTATAAATTTTTATTCATATATTTAATTATTAGTTGCGAGTACACTTTGTAATAGATATGCGGATGTCTGGGGATACTTCCTACAGTATTCAGATGATTTCATAATTCCGTATAACCACAGAAACGAGACTCTCTCTTCCCGTTTATCGACTTAAACTTCGCCCCAAAACACCAAACTGTCCCATTAAGTGCAAAATATCATCGAGGATGAACACTAACGTTCGTCAAGCGCATAGTCAGAGCGCTAGATTGCGAAAGGTCTCTCTTTAGTTAAAAGTTTCTTTAGGCCAACGGTCAGTTGGAATATTTTCTTCTAAGTAACGAAATGAAGAGAGTCGACGAGACGTTTTGCTTGAATTTCCAAATTTTTAATCTTTGTTTTATATATATAATCTTGCACTTTCAAAAATTTATTTGGAGCATGAAATTATTCAAAACTTCCCGATCACTAAGTACCGTTTACAAAGTGATTTTCCTTAAACCAAAATTCTATATACACCCAATTCTCTTTTTACACAAATTTTTTTTACAAGAATTCGATTTAACACGAGTTCAAAAGAAAAAAAATTTCTTTTTTTACACAAATTATTTTGTTTTAGCACGATTTTTAATATTCCAGGAATTTTTCTTGAATCTCACAGAGCAAAGAGCGAGATTTTTCGACGAGTACACGAAGCGTTTAAATTATTCTCAGAAAAAGTCGCTGAAACTCATTAGCTCTTTTTTATAAAACCAGATTAGCTCTTTTTTATAAAATATTTAATGAATTAAAATGTGTAAGCACGAAATAAATTAAATGAACTCTAACAAGAACTTTTTAATATTGCTTACACCTAATTCTCTTTTTACACGAATTTTTTTTTACACGTATTTTTTTGGAACGTATCTATCGTGTAAAAAGAGAATTAGGTGTAGTAGTAAAAGCATATGACCACTTGTCAGGAGGGAAGATCGTTCACTTATGTAAGCCAGCGTTTCCGTATCAAATCAATTTCCCAAGATCTCTTTATCACTTTAGCACTTGCGAGTAGAAACCATTCAAGCTTGATAATCAAACATTACAACGTTTTTTAAGCTGCCTAAGAATTTAAAAAAAAAAAAAAAAAAAAGAGAATTAATTTTTTCAATTAATATCATGTTTTTTTGTCAGTTTAAATAAATTGATTGAAAATTCATTAATCATGTTATTGGCTTAAAACTATTTTTAACATACGCCTCACTTTATCGCTCTGGTTAGGTAGTAAATAATTTGAACAACTTAAGGAATGTAAAGAAGGCCGAAAAGAAAAAAAAAAGAGAAAAGCAAAACTCACTTCTTAAGCATGTCCTTGACCAAGCATGCTTATGCCATATATTTAGCTGGACCAGATTATGAAAACTCCACCACCATGGGTGGTGTATAAACGCTCGTGTATATCTATCTATCTATGCATGCACATCTACACACACGTACATGAGCATAGAAAGACATTTGCACATGTGTCCGTGAATAACGTATGTATTTAATGTGTTTATATTTTCATAAATAAGATTCGCTTGCAACAAACATGTAAAGTTTGTTGTAAATTTCATGTAAAAATTATTATCTCTTCAGCATGTTAACAAGCAGCTGGGGCTGGGGCTGGGGCTTAGCATGCTATTTCACAATTTAGTGTTCATTCAAATGAATTAAACGAATGTGAAATTAAACATTTCGGTTTATATTAAATAAATCTTTTTTTTTTTCATTACTTAACAAGAAAAACGCCTTTTTTAAGTTTCTTAGCTTTCTTCTTCTTCTTCTTCTTCTTTTTCATTAATTTTAAATACGATCTGATGTTTATCTGGCATATCTGGCATAACAATATGTCAGAGAGTGCGAGATTATTATTTCATTTACGCCTTGCTATAATTAAATAAACATTAATCGTCCAGTTATTTCATTAACATTTAAAAATTGAAATTTATTTTATGAAATTTTCTTAACTGAAAGCGATCAGGGTTAAATTAAACAGTCAATCGATTTGATGTATAAAGACATCAGATATATGAAGCTTTACTTCTCTTATATATAAAATTCCGTGCAAAGATGCGCAACTGTTCTCTTGAGATTATCTATCTGTCTATCTCTCTTCGTTCCAATCTTATTGCCATTAGAAAACCAAGTGTTAATCAGAAGAAATAATGTCTGCTGATAATAGCGGTGCAAGCAATGCTGCCCTGCTAACGTATCCTAAGCAAGCTTTGTAACGTAAGGTCGATTTTCTTCATACTGAAAACTCACAGCGCCATCACTTTTGCAATATCGCCTACACTTTTTTGTCACGACTGCATTAGGGTACACCTACGAAGGTTTCCTAGTAAGGATTGGAATAAACCAGAACGCGTCATAGTCCCAGTAATGATTGGAATAAACCAGAACGCGTCATAGCCCTCTGGCCGCCGTAGATATGCAACTTGAACGTCGATGTTATTGATACGCGTATACTGCAGTCATCATTGTTTGGGTCTTGGACATTCTTGCCCATCCATTGTTTATCAAATGGAGAAAGGGTAGTCGCAGAGCTCGACCTCACAATTCTATTTACTTGCGCGTCTTATTCGTTTTAGTGCAGTTTCAAATTTAATAAATTGATTATATTCATTAACTGCAACTTTCCAAACACATCGTCCTACACCTAAACAACTTGCCCCGATCAATCTGCTATGATAAGAAAAAACCGCAATAACTTTCGTTTGTTTAGTTCATTTGCTCAGTTTCTTAAATTCGCTTTATAGCGAGTGCAGCTTTCGGCAGTGTTTTATTGCATCTTTGCAGTTTTATTGCATCTTTATTAAGATTTATAAGACTTGAGCGATCACTTGAATTTCTAAGTCTGAACTGTATTTAATACTTGAACTCTATGCGAAAGTATGCAATGAAAGGTTAATTGGATCAACAACAACAATTCAATCTCCTGCAGCAAGGCGTGCATTTTGGAAAGTTGTGCAAATAAATTAAAACAATTTAAGCCAACTTGATAATAAATGAGAAAGAAAATGAATATTAGGTTTGTGTGTCGAATTTTGGTTATCTTTACTTTATTAAACTTCAAGCAGATAATTTGCTTCGCATTATGAGCGATGTTTTTTATTTCTTTTTTGGACGGTCTACAGATGTTAACATGTTGATGATAACATGCACTTTGTTTTTCAAATTTTCCATTTTGGTTAGTTTCTTTTTTCAGGCTTCAGAGTTTCTTTCTTAAGACTCATCCCCAAAGTTGATCTATGAATCGTTGTAACAAAAGAGATCTGATAAGATCGGAGATTAGATTCAGTTCAGATAGATGTAGTTCTAAGTTATATTATCAGTTAAGGTGGTCACACCCTCGGTACTGCCACATCCTATCGTGGTGGATTACAGAAGCTTAGAAAGTGTAAAGTAAGGTAATGAAAATTTGCTCAATAATCACCACATGGTATAATAATTATGTTAACTACTTTAATTATTAATAACTACTAGCATGCAATGACTATTTTATCTATTTTTCATAAAATATTTTACAATTCTTCGTTAATGATTTAAATTATTCGATATATATATATATATATATATATATATATATATATACACATGTGCCTAAGTATCTTTAGTTATTTATTTTCTAAAGCAAACTTTTCCTCATAAATCAATTAAAAAGAAAAGCTTGCATATGAAAAAAGAAGAAAAAGAAGACATAATTCATTGTTATTTATTGCAAAGCGAAAATCTTACGAAAAAAGCAAAATATCATTAACATAGCTTCTGTTCCTGTAGTTTTTCAGGCGTATAAATTAACAATAAAATCCGTACAGTGGCCTTAAAATAAATGTAATTGCTTTACATTAATTGAATATTTTTTTTTTTTTCTTCTTGTATCTTAATTAAGTTCGTTATTCTTAAGATAGCACTCAACCAATTGCCCATACGTAGATACACTTGTATATATCTACAGCAAAGTCTAACTTAACAGTTACTTCACCAGAGACATAATTTCTATGTCACTGCATTAGTTGATATATATATATATATATATATATATAACAAAAAAAAAAAAAAACGCCTTTCTATTATGTTTACATTAAAGTAATTTGGTATTAATTCTCAGTTCGTTTCTACGGATCGTCAGAAGTTGTTAGAAAAAATAGTAAATTGGAAACTTATCTTTGGCAATTGAGAATGGACCTAATATGCTTTGAAACCGACATTCAATATCTAAAAAGGCGAATAGAGCTTCGCAGGATATGAACAGTTTCAAGATTATTTCATTAGCAATGACAAAAAACAAAAAAACTTAAACTTAATCCATGCAAAATTACTTTGTGAGATTCATATATAAAAACAACTGTCAAAGAACTTTCTTAGATCATCTTTGCATTTTTTTGATTAAGTGAATTCACCGGCAAACATATTTATTTAATATCGTTTTAAAATTGGATCGTCCGATAATAACGATTCTTACAGGTGTAAAGAGCAGCATACATCCATAGCATAGATGCGCAAGCATAAACACTTTTTATATCCTTCTATGGAGTTTGGTGACATTCTGACTCTGTTCTTTTCGATCTGTGATGCATAGCTAACCCATACCGTAATAACCAAAGAACTAATATAATAGAATCTATAAATTTATCATCAACTATCTGATAACTTAATGGTTGTGATATTCTTCGATCGATTTAGGAATCCGGTTACATCAATAAATGAAATATAGGCACTTAAAATGCAGCCGAAAGGACATCTTTCGTGTTTGATGTTATTTTAATATGCCTCTTAAGTAAGATATCGTAACTAGTTTTATTGTGAAGCAGAATCATTGTTTACAATGTTTTCTTATACTGTAATTTAAACGTTTCATTTTGCTTATTTCTTTTTTCATGACGTCTATGAAAAAGACGATAAAGCTGTTTGATAAAGCTTGCGGTAAACTTTTCAGTCGGTAAAGTAAATCTCGTAAAAAATAAATACTATTTTTGATTGTCCGTAAGCCTGTGACGAGGTGGCCGAGTGGTTAAGGCGTTGGACTGCTAATCCAATGTGCTCTGCACGCGTGGGTTCGAATCCCATCCTCGTCGTGTGTAAACACTTTTTTTTTTATTTTTGTTGTCATCTGTCAAAAGTTCATATTAATTTTTCAAAAATGCGATTTCAAATTACTAGGATTGCCATACTATTATATAATCTTAGGAACATAGTCGACGTATCTTTGATCGCTAAAGCAAAATCTTTCTATATTTAACACTAGATTTACGGAAATCCTTCAATATGACGGGCAAATTTTTTGAATTGTCACAGTTGCAAAAATGAAGGTGAAGTTTGCTGAAGTTTGACATAAACGTTTCTTCATCGATTAAGAAGAAGAGGTTCAGAAATGCACAGCGCAGAAGAAACGAAAACATTTGCGACGAACACCGACAATTTTTTCATGCCCTGGTCTATCCCATAAAGATGTATTCGAAAACTTGTGACCTAGATCTACATTAGAATAACTTTCATGTTCAGTCCAAAAATAATTCCAATCGGTTTACCAACATGTCCACTTTGAAACGCCATATATATTTGCTGCGTTATATCATTAAAACCCAATATATAACATCTAAAGGCATCGATTTGCTTATGTCGGAATTTCTAAAATCAAAAGCCAATTAACAAGACTTAGTGTTACAGCAAAAAGTTTTTACATATTCCTACAATAGTCACCGCAACGCACGCATACATGTACTTACACCCATTTCTTAAGACAGGACTGAAGTAAACTTTTCGAATTATTTGACTGCATTATTATGCCTTTAAATAGTTGTTTAACTGCGTGACGAAGAGTTCGTCAGGATCCACAGCCTATTTACTGTCCAAAATGATAGGTAGTTTTCTCATTTTAAAAGACCAAATAAAACTCCCTGTAGCGTTGCTTGCCGTTTACGCTGTCAAATGAGTTAACCATAATAAAATTTCGCAAACTTAGAATGGAACAATTTCCCGTTGCAAAAGTGTTGCATCACTCCTCTAGATGCGAGAAAGTTCTTGAAAACACGTCTGCCCTTCAAAAGAAGTAAAAAATTGTTTTTTTGCTTATTACTCTTAAGCTGACAGTTTCACATGCGGAATTTAACTAACCTTGTCCGTCGGTCCGTCTGCCCGTCTAGTATCTGTGGCAAACTTTCTCACGTTTGCAAAAATGAACCTAATCGATTCAAAGAGCTTGCTTACACAGCAAAACCCAATGAACACCTTTGCGTTGTTGTTTGCTTGCTATTCACACCCATGCACACCCATGCACAATATAAATGTCTACTTTTATCCTGAAAATAGAGAACACAATTTGACCAAGAAAATTATATAAAGTTTTTACTTCCCAAAGAGTAATTTTAATGAAAGTCTACAATTTCTCGTCGTCCTTCTTAATCTAACAGATAAATTAATGAATTGCATAGTTTTCCAATTTTAAAAGCTTTTATTATTAGTACATTATAGATTACCAATATTCTCTTTTTTATCGTTTGAAAACTTCATATAAAAATAAATAACTACAGGACCAGCCTGAGGTCCTGAGTGCCATGGAAATCGTTTCGTCAGCTCGATTTTTCCAAAAACTGAAATACATCATCCAAATATTTAAAAACTTCATGTATTTTATAAATAAAAACTTAGGTTAGGTTAATCGATGTGACGAGGTGGCCGAGTGGTTAAGGCGTTGGACTGCTAATCCAATGTGCTCTGCACGCGTGGGTTCGAATCCCATCCTCGTCGAATTCGCTACTTGCCTACTTTTTGCAAAAACATACTCGGATGTTGTTGGACCCTCCCCGCCTCCAATTATTTTATTAGTTGAGAAAAAATGTGCAAGCGACGAGGATGGGATTCGAACCCACGCGTGCAGAGCACATTGGATTAGCAGTCCAACGCCTTAACCACTCGGCCACCTCGTCAATTGGCAACTCCTTGCTTGCTTTTCATTACTTTCCACTCTACTTCGTAAATAACTACCTTATCGACAGTATTGATGATAAATGAAAACGAAATTTATAATAGTGACACCATCCAAGTAAAATTGTTTAGTCGGCGTAAGCAAATTCGATGCAAATTGAAATTATTGAATGAATATATCAATATGTCAATATGTATAAACGATTAAATTGAAATTTTGCTGACTGTTTTCCAGGCATTTTCGTCTATGCTACATTAAATTTGGTTACTTTTTGAAAAATGAAAGAGTTTGAGGTAAATGCCAGATGCCCACCTTTGTGGCAAAGGCTGGCCAAATGGAGCATTAACGTGGTTCACATTTAGCAAAATTTTTGTTTTCTTTTAATAATCTTCGTATTCATCATATTTTTATCATAGAGCGCAGAAAATAAAGTTTTGTTGCCATATAAATGCTTCGTGAAAACCCCTGTATAAAGTGGGGAAGGGGGAGGGGGAGTGATTGAAGAGATACAGTTTTGATTCTCGTGCCAAAGTGAAAATTACTGCTTTTGATTGTCATGCCAAATTATCATAATAGACTAACTTCAAGTACTTCAACCATTAGAAATAGATTAGGCGGTTGACAAATTGGCTCATACAAATCGGCTCAATACTTAGTTGTCCAAATATTTTGAACATATGCAAATAACGAATTTTCAAAAGGAAGGCGTTAGAAAGCGAGCTATTCGATTCCATCCGTACTGCTTTCGTCCTTAGCCTAAAATGTCCAGATGAACAACAAGAGAGACAAGTTTAAATCTATTTAGAAAATCATTCATAAGTGATCGGCATGTTAAAAGGCGGATATATGTTAAGCTCTTCTGACTGTTGTATATATATTGTCTATATGGCAAAGTTTAGCGAGTCAAGTAGGTTAACTTAAAGTTTGGCGAGTACTGTGAAGATTCATAATTTTATGAAGCTGAGCTAGATAAGGTTAAGGTTGATGCAGTTTCAAAAGATGAATTTTAAATTTATGTGGAACGTTAACGAGCGAAAACAATAGACTTTGCGTTATAAGAGCATTCATTGTCAATAATTAAAAAGCAGTAAGTGGAGTCAATGAAACTATCTCGATAAATATCTATTACTATTATCTATAATATATATATATATCACTAATAATAAATATTATGTGATGTTGGGTATAAAAATTACTTAGTTAGTTACTTTGTTTCTTTTTTTCTTTTCGGCAGCAAAGAAAGCCGGTTTCCTTAAGGACTCACTTAACGTTTATAAAAGTCAATGATATTATTTACAAATTTGAAAAAGACTAACAGAATTCCAAGTCCCTCCAAGAAAAGTGGTGCATAGCATGTTCTTTTTTTTGTTTTTAAATTTCCGAAGTAAAGATCTTTATAAACACTGGATTATTACGAGCTAAAATACAAATGGATGACAGCCAAGAGCAAAAGGCAAAAATGCTTTTCCAATAAAATAGGCAATAACCTTGTGTATGTAGGCATAAATAAGCCTTGTGTAAAAAGCTGTAAGTCCTTGAGACGTACACTTTACAAAACCACCTGTGGACATTTTTGCTTCAAAAGCCCATAGGCAATGTTCTTTGGAAATTCTTGCAAAATGAAGTTGCATGTGCTAAGAAGCGACGACGAGGATGGGATTCGAACCCACGCGTGCAGAGCACATTGGATTAGCAGTCCAACGCCTTAACCACTCGGCCACCTCGTCTTGTTGCTCAGTCCATGTTAATTTATGCTTTTCTACCTAAAATCAGGAAAAATATGTTGAGAAACTTTTGTTGTCAACAAAAAATAAGTGGCAACTTGTTGAATACTTTTTTAAAATCATGCCTTAGATCCTTTACGTTTGAAATGTACATAAGGTTATCCCAACACAGACAAAAGAAGATTCAGTAATAGTACTTTAACGGGCGTTTAACATCTAGTCGGTCCCATTTTTAAATATTAATACTAATTGAACATAATGATGACACTAGCGATTAATACAACAACAGGATAGTGGTGAACAATGTCAAAAGCAACAAGTCAAACGACCAAAGAGAATTGACAGATAGACCTTATCAGGTCTTAGTCGAATACCTTTCACAGATCGTTTATGCGAATCTTACGCTTACTGCGCCGACGCGTGTGTTCTTTCAGTCACATTTTAAACAACATCTTAATAAAAATAATTTCAACAAATCTTAGATTAATATTTGCTATGGATTGTAAATTGCGTTCTTCGCCCACTGTGACAGAATTTAAGAAAACAGAAAAAGCCGAAATGCCGTTCAAACTTAAAAGTTCAGAAAGTAATAACGCATTTGTGTTTCTAAGAAACACAGGCCTACATATATTGATAATGATACTCTTAGATGCTTACGTCTTAAGATGATACTCTTTATAGGCAGGATCTCATCGCCAAAAGATATGAGTACCAAATTAAATAATTATTCCCAAGGATTGCAGGAATAAGTTAAGCATGTGTTGGCTGCACGTGAAAAGTAAAAAAAAGAATAAGCATTTTTTCTTAGAAATACCAAAGGATTCTTCCTCTTCTAAGGCGGTAAGCAATTAATATCCCGCTTGCCGGTGATAATGAAAGTTTACAGTAGTTTGAGATGAACGTTCGCAAGTTAATTCCAGGAGTTTCTTCAATTGAATTATTGACATATGGAAATATTTTTCATATTAAGACTTAATACGTAGGTGTAATCCACCCGGACAAACAATGGTCATGCTGAGGGGAAAGTTCTCTGAAAGCAATTTAAAATATCACTGTTAGGATGTTGCGAAGCGGCTGTCTGACTGAACAAATCTTGCATATTTGCTCGTGATGATGGATATCAAAGATTCGCACCTAAGCAAATTAAATTTTCCCGTTTTGTAGTTTTTTTCCTCCCAAGGACATACCAAAGCTAATTAATTAAAGCGACAACGTGAGCGAAGTATAAATATTGTGTTCTTTGCAAACGTGAATAGTATGCAAGAGGGATTGTCGCTGGCAGCTAAACATATACGACACAAGCAAGAGTTGGGCAAAGAAGGGGAAAACAATTTCATGAACATGAGTAGTATAGATAGGAATGGTTGATGATGTCCAGTTAAGAATGCGATCGCAAATCGTGTAATTTTCTTACATACATACATACATACATACATACATACATACATGTGTTTAGACAAACGCCAAGCATGTTAACAATGTTGCTTATCATCATATCATTGAATATAACATAGACTTGTCTTTGCCTTATCGTTATAATTTGTAAAACATGAAATCTTCTAATTATCTACCCGAGCATTGAGTAATTAAAGTTAATTTTATTAAAATGATTAGAATGTTGAAATCATTGTGTTCTAGTGGAGTCATAGAGGTCTCGCTAGCATTCGTATTCGCATAACTTAAAGAGTGTGTGTGTTTGTGGTTTTCTAAGGCAATGATTTTGTTTAGCTACGAATTCATTCAACAACAATAACAAACACAACCCGCTATTATTCAACAGACTTTTGTTAATGCAATTACGCGCGAGTTTCCACGAGACAAGTTTACATACCAATCCCGTTAGCAATTCCTTCGCATAGCAATAAAAATTTGTCTTGTCTTAAACCATGGCTCTGTAAAACTAATTTTTAGTCTTTTTTTTTATTTATTTTCATTTTCATTGTTTTTATTTTTTCGAACACTTTTAAGATGAAAAGACATTGAAACAATTCTTTATATCCATTAGGGCATCACTTTCTCAAGCTGTCTAATTAGCTTTCCAGGGGAATATTTTATTAAAGATTTTATTAATTTTAAAGACAATTCAATCGTTTTTCATCTCTAGGACAAAGTCTTTGCATTTTCGTTAATTACAAAAAAAGCTGATCTAGCTTTTGCTATAAATTTTAAATTTAAAAAAATATATCAATAAATATAATAAATAAATTCTTTAGCAACGACATTTCTGCTTACAAAAAAAAAAAAACAAAAAAAAAAACAAAAAAAAAACAAAAAAAGATCTTAAAGCGAAATTAACTGATGACAAAATATTTGCTACTGTTTCCGCTCTCTGTGCGCCAAGGCATTGATTAAACGTACGCTGCAAATTTACTGCTTACTGCATTTGCCCCATTAAGCCATAGGCGTACAAATAAATCTTTACACAGTGTTTTCAACCTCTTCCTGACGGTATTCATGTTTACTTGCCACTGCGCATGCTTACCAGCAATTTAATGCTGACAACAACAACAAACACACCTATGCTTTATGCATTTACTATCTGATCACTGACTGATACACTGATTTCAATGTGGAGTTTACGGAATTGTGTGACGTTCAGTTGAGTTTATTCGCACTATTATCGACCATCTGCCATAAAATTCCCATATAAAGAATTAGCACGTTCCCGACTGCGAGTTTATTTTAAATTCATCAGCTCAAGTGTTCGGTTCGGTAGATTGAAATAAGAAAAGAAAAGAAAATTTCAACAAAAAAAAAAAACAGAAAAAAAATCAACATTGAACGCTCGCAAGTAATATTTTTATTAGTATTTGTGAAATAGTTTCTATCTATCCGTAGTTCTTTTTTAATGTATGCAAAGAATCATTTAGTGAAACAGTTCTTAAATTCGAAGAAAAACACTATGTGCTCGTTATGTGAGCACACGTTTGAATAGCTTCGACTTCAAAGAAGTCTTCTTAGCTTCGAGTGGCTTAATAGACAAACTATTTTGCATTTCTACTTATTATCGCGAATATTATGTAACTTTGATAAAAATATTTTTACCAAATATTGCTTCATTACGGGCTTGAAGAGCTTAGGTGGTTGATAAGAATATTTTCTTCATTTTCCTTCTTTTCGAAGTGCAATTCAGTTTTTTTTATTTTCGGTCGCCTCTTGATCTGCAAGTCGTTAGTGAATAAAAATGAAAACTTTCCCAATTTTGAAAATTCCATCAGCATAAACACAAGAATAGGGAGATCAATAAGATTAAATGAATTTAAAATCTTATGTGGAATGAGAAGCGGGTATGAGTGCAGTGCGCCTTGGCGGAGAAAAACCAAATTAAACACATGTTCCTGGGACAAGTTCGACTTGACTCATTATAATATCTTTCAAATAAATCCATAAACGAGCCAAATTGCGCACTTGCATTGTGCGACAATACACTAACAATTAAAAATCTTAAATTCCCAAACGAACTTGATCTTGGCGGGGAATAGGATGATTTGTTGGACAAACTCTCTGCAAACTTGAGTCTACGAATCATTAGAGATCAGAAATTCGTAGTTCATTGAAGCCAAGCATAGCAAAAACGTAATGGATAGCAATTTTGAGTCCAAATTTGCCCGCTTTTCGATTTCATGCAGGCATTTAATGGCAAGCTTCCGCATGAAAATGCAAACGAGATGAACAAAGCTGTTAGGAAAACAGTTACTTAACCGAAGGGAGCTATCATTTAAACTTTGTATATCCTTACAATGTGCATCCGTCTATCTGTCTTCTGTTCTCGGAACCATCAGGATTTAATATTTTGGAAAAGAAAGCTAAGGCATATATCCTTGTTAGTCGATGGCTACAGAAAGACTTTGAAAATAGGAGTTAGTCGTTTTGCATGTCTTTAGTAACTTACCAGCTGTAGTACAGCAAGATGTCATTGCAAAACTTTTAAAAAATATATGGAAGAGCAGTTCCACATCTAGCTTAAATTCAGGACAAAGCCAATATAATTTTTTACTCGTTCTATCCACCAACGACCGCTGGGAACTTGGTGCGTCAGTCTTTCCATTAGTAATGCTCACAAATAGGTATCAGAGATTGCTTAAACTGTACATGTATTTGATCGACGTAATCGTCCTTCCGTTCCTTTATTTCTTATTTATTTATTTTTTCATTTTTTATGACTTCTTGCTCAGTGGTTGTCCCGTATAAACATAAGAATGCTCTGAGGATTACATATAGGGGAAGAGAGATAGGGGGATGTTATGCCGTTAGCGATTCACTGTAGGTGCGGCGACACATCAATCATAGCTAAGGTATAGTCTATCACATTAGAAATTGATCCCGACTCCTCTGATATGACGATTTCATGGTCTCGTTTCTAGCGACGGGAAACGATTTCTATCATAGGACAACATTGCTAATGAAAGCTAAAGTCTGCTCTATACGCTTTTAGGTTAAATTTTAAAGCAGACATTAATCCATTCACAATCACGTCCATAATAAGCGAAAATCTATAACTAACAGCATAGAGCGGTACTGATATAACAATCACTTCATGGATTAATAAAAACCCTCCAACACTACAGAGTAGAAATTGATGCGGTCAGCTTGCCACAATATTGCCACAAGGGGTAAAAGAGATTGTAAGCTTACAGCGTATAAGAGATAGTGATCTAAGAGTCCTTGTGACTGTTTCTTAACGCCAGCTAAAAGACGAGTGATCAAAACCGATCGCCATCAAGCAACTAATGCGCCGGCGTATAATAAAATGCTTTGCATTATATATTCGCCCTAAAGCGAATATAGTTTTCATATATATATATATATATATATATTTTTTTTGTTGCGTTTTGTTTATTAATATTATTACATAAAAAATTTCACTTCAATAAAAGTTTTCATGCTTATTATTATGTTCGTATCGTTTGCCAAAAATGTGACAATAATTTATGATACAAATAATGCATGAGCGGCGCTGGTATATACCGGCACAATAATAGCAACAAACCGTAAACGATAATTAACTTTAAATTACTTTAATTGAAATGTTTTAATATATTGTTTCTTATTGAATTTTTATAAACAATAAAAAAAAAAACATTTTGCCAACACAAGCGCTTTCAATAGGTTTCGAAAGCCAACCGCGTACAACAGGTTTAAGGAAGAGCGGACTTCCCAGAGGGAATGCCATTTGAAATTTCGCGAAGAACTATTCTGACGATCGCACCCGGCAAGTGCGGACTGACAGGTTTTTTTCACGTACGGAACGATACACACCCGCATAGGGCATTGCAATTGATCGATTATTCGTTTAAACTAAGCTATTCGTTGTGGTTAGGCTCCGTTCCATTCGCCTGTGAATGCAAATAAGGTAAAACTGTCACACCTGGGCCTTTAAGAGACCAAGGGAACGGCAACTGCATTTTTGGTCCCAGCCATGTAAACGAGTTGTACTCAAATTCCGTTACGGTAAATCGTTTTTAAGAGTACACCTAATTCTCTTTTTACACGATTTTTTTTACACGAATTTGATTTAACACGAGTTCAAAAGAAAAAAATTCCTTTTTTACACGAATTATTTTGTTTTAATGCGTTTTTTAATATTCCAGGAATTTTTCTTGAATCTCACAGAGCAAAGAGCGAGATTATTTTTTATAAAATATTTAATGAATTAAAATGTGTAAGCACGAAATAAATTAAGTGAACTCTAACAAGAACTTTTTAACATTGTTTACACCTAATTCTCTTTTTACACGATTTGTTTTACACGTATTTTTTGGGAACGTATCTATCGTATAAAAAGAGAATTAGGTATAAGTAACTAATTTGCCTGAAATTGATATCGTGGATATGGACCGCACCATTGTCGATACAATTCCTAAAGCAATTGCTCTATAGCGTGGTAGCTCTTGTCGAAAGACTGAAGGAAGAATTTAAATCTTGATCCTGAAGATAAGTCGACTGGAGAAAGCGTACATGTGTTGACCTCGCAACAAATTGAAAGACGAAAGCTTATCCATTACCTAACTTAAAGAAATATCCCATGTTGCTGAGAGCGTTTTCGATTTCGCTCAATAAACTTTCAAAGAAATTAATTCTATATCTCGAAAGCAGTTATAACAAACACATAAACAGAGTTATATCTACTCAAACAAAACAGAAATGTGTTTACAAGTGTACAGTGATTTAATGATCGATTCTAGACACCTTATGCAGAACAATCACTTATGAATAACGAGTTAGACATTAAGGCATTTGTTCGCTTCTCAAGTTCAATGAAATTTCTTTTATTTTTTTTTTTTTTTTAGTTAAACCACAACAAAATGCATTTGCCAGCCACAGTTCATAGTCAGTTATTATTGGCATTTTTAGTGCCGGCAATTTGCGATCGCTTATTGGCCGCTACAAATGTTTCGCAATTGAAAATGCCTCAGCCGGCAATAACACAAAATCATCAACAAAATGTACAAGCAGTACAGCAACAACAGCAGCAACAGACTAGCATTCTAACGCAACCATCTTCGCAATTGAAAGCTGGCGTTCAATCGGCTACAATCCATGATTCAAATGCGAATCATAACAATCAGCAAAGTCTCGATGTAAGCTCAACGTTAATGTCTAATCAAATGCCGGCGAGTCATTATGCTCACGGTAATGATAAGACTAATGTCATGGCAGACTTGTATAAATCTTACAAATCGGAAGAAGAAGTTACGGACCCATCATATCCGATGTTGAGTGAATTAAAACGTGAAAATCAACCAGCAGCCGCAGTCGCAGTCGCAGGTGCAGGCGCAGGCACGATCCAGCGCGGTCCGTATCCTTGGAATTTATATCAAAATGATTATGCTCAGCAGCCCTTAAGTCATCTGCCACCACCTTCCCTTGCAAATGCGATATTTTCGAATATTTTTCCATCATACGAAGCGCCGACAGTACATATGCCGATATGGGCCGCTCCTGCCTCTGTTTTCGTGCCCTATCCATTCTATATGCCGACACAAATGATGGCAACACCTGTAATGCCTGACAGCATAAGTTCGAATTATGAAGACTCGATGCCACGCATGGCCACCAATGCTGCAAGACGTAGCGATTCCTCCGTTACCAACAATTATCCCAACAACAATTCTCCTATCTATTACGTACGACTTCCCACTCCACCCTATCTATTTTTACCCAGTTTTAATGTATTACCATATCATTCTTCAGCATTTGCCCCCTTCTCCTCATTCAGTTCAATTTTCAATGTCCCCGTAAACTTCATGTCGAATGGTAAACCGAACAACATCTATCAAATGGGTGGCTCGCCGAACGATATACAAACACATCTGCAATATAATCACGGGCCAAGTAATTACAATTCGTTATCCTATGGTCCCAAACAGTCTCAGCCAAACAATAATCATCCCTATGATCCCACTTTTACATTATCCACTTATAATAATCCTTCGCCGTCAAATGTCCTAAATACAGCTTATATTGGATCAATGTCGGATCAACCAGATTCAAGGCTAACGAATTTGAAACGTCATTATTATTTTAATGGTCGTCCAGAGGATATTTATGTTTTACAAAATAATTTAAAAACTTTATACTCATCCGAGAAGAATTATTATTAGACTAAGTTTGCTAAGAATATGAAAATCGTTTACCCTTTTCTTACGAATGACTAAAGCATGTGTGTACTTGAGAATATTTTTAGGCGGAATGCTTGCGAGATTCCCTCGTTTATCAACTATTATTGGACTTTTACTGTTTACATTTTTCAATTAACAGAGACGGGCGGGTCCAGTGTGGAATTCGATTATGGATTTCTATCAATTTTATCTTAATCTTAAAAACAAGTAATAAAAACATTACAGTAGGCCAGGGCCCACCATTAAAGATGCTATGTCATCTTACAGTTATGAGGGTGAAGGAAGGGAGTGTTCCGATCCGATCCACTTTCAATAAACACAATCATCAAAGATTGTGGCCGCAGGGTTGAACACAAGGAGACAAAACGCACAGGCGGACAGACGGACAGACAATCTTATATCGGTACAATGAAAGTAGGGTCTTTATCAACTTCTTCTGGGACAAATTATCCAAAAAAAAAAAAAACGTTGCTAAAAAACAGCTCAAAACAACTGGACTTGGAAAAGAGTACAACTATCTTTATATCATAGATGAAAGGGAATTAAAGTAAGTTTGTATTTCTAATAAAAGAAAGTAAATTTTTTTCTTCAATTTTATTAATAAAACAAAACAATAAAACAATTATTTGATATTTAATCAGTATATTTACTAAATATACTGATTAAACGGACCACCGAATGGGTTGTTCACGTAGTCCCTGGATGATGGTTCATTCAAATTGTAACTATTTAAAAAATTTAATTTTGCATTTCCCGGCATTGATTTCATGGCCACTAAAGGTAAATCGTTTGATGACCATAAACTGCCACCAGTGCCACCGGGTAAAAGATTATCCATTAAACTGGAACTACTTCCGAAAGTGTTCATATTATCCATAAGAGTCGCGGCAGAGGGCAAAGGCGAAAACTCATCGGTACGCCTTAAAATATTCCCTGGCATCATAGAACTCCAACGCATCGGATAATATGTGGTTGTCACCGGTGACGAATGCAGAAACATGTGTGCCGACGGACCCGAATAAAAGCCACCAATAGGTGATGTCCCAGATAAGCCATTGTAAAAGCCCATTTTGGCATTCCGCTTACTCAGTTTGCTGGGGCCGGGTGCTAAATGGTTTTTATTATTTTACAAATTTTTAAGTAAACTTTTTCGAATTTCACGTAACTCACCGATTTTGAAGGTCGCCTTCAGTTTCACATTGCCATTCGATTTTTTTACTTGACCTCTAAGTTTCTTGGGAGCCATTTCGCCACTCTGCGCCAAAGTAAGGACATAGAGAATAACTATTATTGTGCAGAGTTTGTAAGAGGTCATCTTCGCTTCTCCTGCAATCGTTCGATGTCTTTGATGAATACGTCTTACGTAGAGTAAGTTTAAATATTGAATGATTTCTTAGTTGAATTCGACTTAAAATTATAGTTAATATCGCATAGATCGCATGACCATTAGGAAATTTTGAAGTTCAATATTAAATTCACTTGGACTATTGCCAATGTCAAGACTTTGCCAAAAACAAGTGTCGTAACTTATTATATTAAAGTGTGCTGAACAAATACCAATGAGGAAGATTTGATTATGAACGCAATTTTCTTCACATCCGTCACCTCGAAGAATGAAGTTTATTAATTTTGTCAATCGATTCGTAAGCTATCATTAATCAGCATATGAATCGCCTACGTTATGTGTGGCCATCCAAAAGTGAAAGTACAAACTCGAACAAGTACGAGTACGAAAATTACATTCGGTTGGGAGGAAAGCCGTGGGGGAAAAATATTAATTTGCATACTCCATAATATTGGGTGGGCCGGACAGATTTTTTTATATTTTTGTAGAATAATTTTGTGGAAATTTATATCGCGCATGAAACGCAAAGGTGTTCTGAGTTTTGGTTGTATATTGCTTTGTCCTGTTTGGACCGTCTTCAAACTCTTTTCCAAATTCGTAAGCGATATCTTCTTTTTCACGAACGGTAGAATGTGCACAGCAGATACGGACAGAAGAACGTTTTAACCGACGGACAAATGGATAGATGAATAGACAGACACGCATTCCGTATTTGAAGCTGGCCGATATTTAATTTAACCTCTCTTTGAGATATTGAAAAGAAAATTACATTTTATTACACTATAATATTGTGTAGGTGTGGTCGATGGTCACCATTTTTGTACCGATATTACAGCATCGCCGATAGAATATACCTTCAAATTTTTATAGATTTATCTGCAAATACTACAAAGTTGGGCAGATAGACAGATGGACAGACAAACAGGTGGACATGTTTAGGTACATTCCAAATTTAAAACTGGCCAAGAATTTGAATACTTTATGGGGTTTTTGAAGCTTGTTTCTGCGCGTTATAAAGGTATTGGAAAAACAATTCAATTTTGATGCCCTATAATATTGGGTAGGCGTGGTCAATTTTTTCCATTTTTGCACATAAATGCTATAGCATCGCCTATAGAATATGCTTTCACATTTTTGGACATTTATTAGCTGTAGTTTATGAGTAATGAGCAAAACAACAATTTTCCATTCCTTTTGTCGTGTGCTTCGACCGATTCGGCTCATTCTGAATATCAACATACCTGCAAGAACTGGCAAAGTTTTTGTCAAATTGGAAAGCGATAATTTCACTTTCGCGGCCAGGGAAATGCTTGCAGCAGACAAATGCTTGCAGACGGACGGACAGACGGATATGTTTAAATCGATGCCTAATTTGATGCTGAAGCTTCTTTCTGGCTGTTGCAAACGTTTCGACAAAATAAGTCTCCTCCTCATCCTTAGCGTGACGGATAGAAAGGTGTCAAGCTCGCCTTTTTGATACGCTTACTGCTAATAGCAGCTCGTTTGTTAAAATGTGTCGTTTTAAGGCATTTGCCAATTAACATTTCCTTGTCGCTAAAGGAAAACAAAAATGAACGTGCAAGTAGAAGTATTAAATACGTTACCCCGCACTGACATTTTTAAACTTTCGATAAACTGAAAATTTAATTTCGGCTGTAAAATGGCTGTTGTTTAAAAATTGTTAATTAATTACACTCGTTAAGTACAAGCAGAGATAAAGCTGATGCTGATTCGGAATGTTCGAGGGGTAAATAAAGTAAAGTGTAACCCAATCTGGCGATTCATTGATTCATCATCATTGAACCTATCGTAAGAAATGGCTTTGAAATCGACCTTCGTGACTTATGAACTGATCTTTGAGAACTGTCCACGTTGATCCAAGAGAATGCCAAAACTCTACCTCCTTGTTGTTAAAGTATGACACAAAAAACACTGTAGTCCCTCGCTTTGCGTGCCGTCATGTTTGAGCTTCGAGATCGACAAAGCGCCGAATGTTCGTAGAAATAGAGCAACTCAAACCAGCTGAAGCTCAAAGATTTTCATATTAATCTTAAAAAGTTGCCTTACTTAAGTGTTTCCCTAACATTTCACCTAATGTTTTAGCCAACACATAAGCCAACACATAGAGGTTCCCAAAAGATCTCAATTCTCTCAATTTTGACGTTGGTTATACAAAACTTTTTAAGCATAGAGACCAAAGCAGTTTCATCGACTAACTATCGTGCTCGCCTCCTATTGGCCCATTGGACATCTTTCTGCTTTTAAAAATGGAAACCACTTAACTTAACGTAATCATCGGACAATCCAGCAATCATTATAGTAAATTGTTCATTACAATGCATATTCGCCTTGTCATCGGCCCAAAATATCCCGAAAATACACGAGCATTAGACAGATTTTTTAGTGAAATAAAAAAAAGAAGACGTAAGGGATTTAGGATATGAAAAAAGTCGCTCTGGCTTCCTCTCAAGAGAAACTTGATAATATGGCTTCCGTGAGACCCCTAGCTTGTGCCTGGTCCCCTTAAGCTTCACCTTTTCACCTCAACTTTCGTAAGCTTGGCCATTTCCCCAACACAAGGTGCGCTCAACACTTATTTCCACATTCCTTTCATCTATGGAATTAAAAAGGCATCCCTGCCGGCATATAAAATAAGTGTAAGCTTAACGTTTCATCTAAAAAGTTTTCCAAGTTTTTATTATATTTTCTTAAAAATTAATTTCTCATATTATTTTTCCAACTTAAGCGAGTCTAAGAGTAAAGCTTAACAATTTCATAAACTTTCATGACCTAAAGTAAGACAAACGGGATTTTCTTTATAGATTCCTTGGGCTTGTAAAACGGCATGCGGTGCACAGAGCCAAGGATCATTAGTGCTTGCCTGCCATTCGTGCAAACGTTGTTTCAACACTTTCAACACACTTTTATATTCAGGCTGTTCTGCTAAATTGTGACGTTCCATGCTATCCGATTTTATATCATATAACTCCCATTCAGGTCGCTCGTAGTATGAGTGTAGCGAACGATACCAGGGCAAGTTGTCACGATGAAGAGTAGCATTAAGTATTTGCTGGAATGTTGGCGAAGTATAGAAATCTTGATCAATGGGAAAGTACGACCAATAATTCAAATTATGAATCAGTTTGTATTGTCGTGTACGTATCATACGCATTGGATAATCCATAGTGATCTCATGATAGCTGTGAGAACCATAAACCGCATCGTCATCTTGCGGTCGAGGCTCCTTGCGTAGCAAAGGCATAAGTGACTTGGATGAAAATGCGGAATTATTGGTCGATAATTGAAAGGCATCCAAAATAGTAGCATATACATCCAATAGTGAGACCATAGCACCAGTGGTCTCGTGATGTCGATCTTCGGCATTAGGTGAAGCCAAAATAAACGGTGACTTTATACCCCGTTCATATAGGTTAGTACGGGCCGCCGGAAATGGTGGGCCATTATCTGACGTGTACATAACTAAAGTGTTGTTTGCAAAACCCAACGTTTCCAGCTCCTTTAAAACCAAGCCAACGCCTTGATCCAAACGTGAAATGGTCATGTATTGGGCGGCCAACTCTTTGCGTACCACATCGGTTATGGGCAGATAAGCGGGTATGTCCAAGTTACGCCAGTCATAATAAATGGGTTTCCAGTCTGGAATTGTGCCCATACCTTCTTCGCCCGAGCCCCAACGTTCGCAAAATTCACCAAATTGCGGTGTTATGTGACCGCAACGATGGGGATCATGAAAACCAATCATTAGGAAAAACGGTTTCGCTTGTGCTTTTGCTTGTCGCAGAAACTCTCTCGTATACAATTTGATGTTGGTGATGTTACGGCCAATCTGATTAATGGGATGTCGTTCTTCGGTTTCTTCAAAATCAAATCTAAAATGATCAGCGGCGCCAACATGCTTTTTACCAATAATACCGCTTAGAATACGACCATTCGATTCTTCTCTTAAGACATTTGGCAGAGATTGAATACTCGGTAGGACATTGAAGTTATGGACACTATGATGCAATCCGTACATTCCATTTGAGTGGCTGGCCTGGCCAGTTAGCAATTGAGCCCGACTTGGCGAACAGCTACTAACTGAAGTGAAAGCATTGTTAAATAAAAGGCCACGTCGCGCCAAAGCATCCAAATTCGATGTTTGACTAAATTTATTGAGATAGGCTCCCATTTCTAGGCCGGCATCGTCGGCCAACAATAAAAGAACATTTTTTATTTCATCGCCTACAGCAGAAGCGATAATCAAACTCGCAACCAGAACTCTCACGATTTGCAGCATTATCATGTCCGTCTTAATACCTATTCAATAAAATAAATGAAATAATTAAAGACACAAAAAAAAAATATATTTTTAGTTACATACAAGCGTCGTTTACGTTTAACGTTTAACGCGGTAGAGAAGCATGAGAAACCGTAGCCGAATGGGTGCCAAAACCAAACTAAACAAAGAGCAAACTAATGCCGAGCTTTTTACTATTTTTTTTTCTTTCGCATACTTACCAGCTCTCCAGTGTGATTTAACTCAGTTTTGTTTTTTTTTTTTTTGTGTGTTTTCTATACCGTTCGAATGTATTTTAATCAAGTTTTATGTAACGGATTTTATCTAACCTTTTTATTAGAGGTGAACGTCCAATTTAGGTTTCTCTTCGCTTATATATCGAAAAGTTGTTTAACGTATCTTTTTATTTTAATGTTGAAAATCAAAATAAAATTTGCAATTAATTATAAGAGAAAATTCCCCTTAAATCCATTTCCAATAACAAACATTAAAATATTTATCAGCTGAGCTGAATCTATGGCACGTTTTTTGATAATTATTTGCAAAGCAATCGAAACTAAAGCATGCCTTCTAGGCAATCTAACAACGAAGCAACGGAAAAGTAAGTGACATTCACCTTCAGATGATTCATGGATGACACAGGTCAAGCGTGCGATGCAGAGAACCGAGCGCTCGGTAAGCAAACTGATTATCGTACGATTGCCATGAGCCAAGAATTAATAATTGTTTTGAGTTTCAGCAAAACAAAGTAATAATAATAGAAGCATACTAGTGAACACACAACTGTCGCAGCGTGAAAGACATCTCTTCTTGCAAAGAATCCCTTAATATAATGTAGACGAGTAAGAAATTTCTTTTCCCTGCCCTGAAGCGAAATTTTTTACAAGCAGCCTCCTAAGAAGACGAAGACATGAAAATTGCATAAGAATTGGGCGTGTCAATTACTCGGCTAATACTCTTTACACTCACCTTCTCAGTCATGCCTTGAAAAATACTTCTTTGAGACCAGTTATTACTGTCGACTGTAAATTATAGCTTTTTTGTTATTACTGACGCAAGTATCCAGGTCGGCCACTCACGTCGTTGGAATTGCAATTCTTAATGATCCTGTTATTCACTTCATGTAATCTTTCTTTGATTGTGTTGGATGCACGACGTCTATTTTTAAACTTGGCCCGTAACCATGATTTGAGGGCGAATATGCCAAAGTTTTGCGAGTAATAGTTTTCCATCAACAAACACTAGTCGGACGGACGGACGAAGAGAACGTATGAATGAAAATATTTATTTCTGATAGGCTTTTCTTCCTGTTATGGACCGAAGGACAAATCTAGAACAGCCTTTCTTTGCTGCAGAAAGAAATCAATGGATTAACTTTAATATAAATGTATATATATATATATAATATATAGTTATATGTATTGTATTATATATACACTTAGTAGCAGTAACAGTAGTAGTAGTATTGGTAATAGTATATTATACTCCATCGTGACTAATGTTTTCATCATTCAATCAGCTTTAAAATATTCGCACGAATATCAAAATTCCAGTCAATTTTAATAGGCTTAATGGAAGTCTTTAGCCTTTTAGAGTCGTTCTCTGAAAATTAAATTAAAGATTTTCGCCCGGTTTATACCTTACTTCAAAATTTCACCACCAAATAAGCATATGGGCAGGTTTTAGTCGATTCTTAAATTCACGTTCATCAAGTATATGTTTATCTTAAATGGTTTCTTTTACCGATTTTCGTGTAAGCAACGATGTCTTATTGTTTCACCAAAAAAAAAAAAAGAAAAAAAAAAGGTAACTAATACCTTCTCCTAGCAGGAATACCGGTAGGTATAACCAATTTCCACAAGTCTATGTGTGCTCTTTAAACTCTCACACACAGTATTTATGGAAGCATCTCACGCTAAATGATAATGAAATCCAAATTAAATATCTGTTGTAACTAATTTAGTTATTGCATCATGCGTTTTATCTGTCGTCGATTAAACGCCTAAGACATGCCATGAATACGAAATCATTTAATATATATTTGTGACCTAAGGTATCGATAACTCATTCTTTTGCAATATAGGGCAAATAATAATTTCAGGAGGATTTTGATGAATTAATATGCTTGAATTATAATTGGAGAGTTTAGCCTCTCGCAAAAAAATCAAATGTATAGTTGGTTATAAAGGTTAAATACCTTTTGGGTTAGCCAGTTAATGTCAATACGTTAACAAAGTTAAGCATGCATTGAGCAACCTAAACCAATCATATTTTCTGTAATGTTTTAATTTTTCTAATAATTTACGGCCTATATGTCGCTTAGAAAAAGAATTTCTCAGTTCGATTGCAAATATTCGATGATTGACGAGGAATGCCGGCAATATCTATAACAAGAGTATTTGCACCATATATGTGTTTTCAGAAAATCTTAAGCTACGAAGACCAACTTCGGACGAAAATCAACTCTTTACGCAAGTATCACTTAACTACGAAACTATGTTTATTACAAACGTAATAATAATTAATAAACGCATTTATTCAATTTCGTTAAAGCGGTTCAAAGCATTCGTCTTGGTACAACATTTCTGTGTTTTACTATAATTGAGAACATTTTTTAAATACCATATTTTCTCTCAGAATTTTCTCTCGCAGATAGTTTGCACAAGAGAGGTGTTAATTTGTATGTGGAGAAAAATAGTATTGCCATAATTGACCATCGGTTCTAATAAGAATTGTTTTTGTAAGTCAGCTTATTAAAAAAATGTTTTGTACGCAACGTGAGATCTTTAAAACACAATTCAATTTTCTTACGGAATTCAATTTTCTTAATTAACGTATATACAATTTTAATTGACATAGATTTTAGTAATGATGGCAATCCTGGCTGCATAGCAAAAGGAACATGTGCATGAGCAAAGAGAGCACAAATCGTAGTGAGAATGATTGAGTGAAGAAATCTTACTCTGGGAAATAGAATTTTTATTCGCACAAATTCAAAAAGCCATTCGGCAGTCTAGAGAACAAAATAATTTCATTCTCGCAAATTGACAAAGCCACTCGGGGGCTAGAGAACGAGGAAATTTCATTCTCGCAATTTGAAAAAACCACTCAGGAGTCTCCATAACACATCATTCATATTTTTTTGCTTGCTGTGCGTTGATGAGTTGCGGATATGTGTGATTTTTCTAATTTAATCCACTAGAAAAAGAAAACGAATTTTAAGTGAAAGCGATATCGGCTGTTTAACTACTCAGTGCAAAAACTATTAAAAAAAAAATTGAAAAATGCTTCTTTGCTAAGGAGTTCTTTTAAAAATTCCCATAATTGCGTAATTGCGTAAATAAGTGCTAATGAGGAAAGAAAGTGAAAACTATCAATAACATTTTTAACAAAAACAATAAATAGACCCTTAAATAATCCTATCAATTCTAAGAACAGTTTTAAAAGTGTTTACAAGTGTTGTGTTTTTACTTGTGGTCGATTTATTACAGCATACTTTTAAGCATTGTTAGAAAATCAAATCAAAAAAAAAAAACATTTAAAGAGACGAATTCCAGTTTTATTTATCTGTATTATGCTGACTAATAGAACTGTTTTATCGGCGGAAGAGTTAATTTCGGTACCAAACAAACTAAGCAAAGCACGCACACGCAGTTTATATGTGTATACTATGCAATATATTAAAAACGTACAAAACTGTGTTAGCGGTAAACTTGCCGATAATATTGCAATTTTCTTTACGTTTTGCAACAACTGCTTGATGTGCGATAAAAACATTGCGAAGAAAAACAATATTATCATAATTTCAATTCAACGCCTTATTATTAAATTGCAATTTCATCAACGTGAAAACCGAATGAGAAAAACTTTTATGCTATTCATGAACTGCATAAACCACACAATGTGCGGTAAGCCATTAATTTTCATTAATTTCTCTGAAAAATTTCTTATAAAACTTGAAACTATTTTGTTGATGCTTTTATTGGACCACGTATGTTTTATCACTTCAAGTATTACGTACGTATTTTGTTTTTTTCTTGTTTATATTAACGATTTTATTTTGTCGGTTATAGAATGATTAATCTGATGGAGGCAAAAAAAAAAATTAGTGTCAAAAAAATTTTGCAAACTTGTGCGCTATTAATAATGTTTGGATTCTTCATAATTCGGAACTAAATTTTTTATGTCAACAACGATCTTTTCTTACAAAGGGAAAGGAAAAAAAAGGTACCATGGTCTAAAGAAGAAAGAAGACATTTAAGGTGGGATTTCATGCAAGAAGACCATTTTGGCTTGTCTTCTATTTTTCCATAGAGGAATGGAAGTCTGATTAGCTTTTTCATTTGCCATTACGTTGCATTTTTCAAATACTGCCGGGCACTTCTCTTTAAGTTTTGTTAGTGCAATTGCAAACATTCCAAATCTTCTCATAAAAGGGCATCTATCCAACAGAAGAGGCGTTTATTTGACTTTGGCACATATGACCTTTTCAAAGAGGCTTGCAGCATCCGACCATCGGACGTAATCCGGAATATATAATCGGCGAGTTGATTGAGGTGTGGCCTTTTAGCTCTTTCTGCGAGCTTCTTTACACGTCTTCACTCGAATTAAAGGATCTTAGTTGAAACAATAAATATAGAAAATTAGAATTTTACTGAGGGCGCACAAATGCTACTTTGATCTGAGGAAAAAATTTAAAAGACTTTTTTTCCTTTCCTCAGCCGTTACTGAAAACCTCATAGGACAATTATGAAGAATGTTTTCGTTATTCCTGTGCTCATCTAAAACATAATTAACGTTTTTAGAAAATTTCAAAAATATTTTTATTTAATTTATTATCAAACTTGAGCTGCTCGTTTACCATCCTTGCTTATCTAGGTTAAGATTAATTCAGCAACGATTTTTTAAGATGTTAATAGCAATGTATGCCTAGGGCAATATTGTCCGGAATTTTTTTTCGCTGAAGCTACAAATTTTTATCTAAAAATAGTTGAGAATTTTTAAGTTTATCAATTTGTTATGTTGTCATTAAACTTTATCTTCGACTTATCTTTAATATGGCGGATAGAAGCAGATAACTAGTTAAGCCCCTCATATATATACATATGCGTACGGAGAATATATTTTTTTTCTAAATTAATATTTTTGCGATTTAAAGTAAATGAGAGCAAGATTAGATAAAATCAACATCGAATTAATAATTTCAAGCATAGATATCACTTCAAGATTGCTTCACATTATCATTCATACTTGTTAATGCCTTGACTGAGTAATGAGTCATATATATATAGGGCGTTATTGAATTTTCTTCGTGTGATATAAAGGGTAGTAAAATCCTTTGTTTTGTTTTAGTTGCATTTACTTTTTATACCCGCTACACTCGCTGTATGTAAAGCGATTTGTTTATTCCGTTTTTTCTGCTCTTCTGTAGTAATTGAAAGTGAAATAAGGTCAATAAGCCGATATTTATATATCAAATCGTTAAAATTATTCAGCAAAACTAAAGCCGAAGTTTCTTAACCTTGTACAAGTTCACATTGATTGCCAGCCAGGGAAGTCACATATAGATAGAGTTATCAATACTGTTAACTTTATTATTTACTTAAGGGCTTGTTTTTCGTTTCTTTTTTTTTTTTTGCACCGGCATTATATATATATATATATATGTTCGCACTGTAAGTTGCGATATGCACGCAATGTATTTGAACAAGAGCAAATACATATATACATATATTTAATTGCTTTCACATCATATGATTGCTTTAAACTTGTTGATGACTCATTCTTGTAATCAGAATGCATTGCTGCTTTTTGAAACACATTCGTGTAGCGTGTTAGAAAGAGAAAATGGGTTTATTGATAATAGGCAGTCGTGCAAAAAAACAAAACCTATAGTTCTTAGAATCGCGCATATGTGTTTTTTAAAAAAGCTTAATCAATTTGCTTTGACAAAGTATAAGTGAGAGAGATTACTGCGCTCACTAATACATTAAAAAAAGTTGTACTCTCACTAAAATTAAATTTCCCTGTATTTAGCATAGTGAGAGCATGTTGCTAAAGCTCGAAACTCGAACTTTTTTTATTTCTAAATTATGTAGAAGGTAAAGCACAATAAAAAAACTTTAGATTAACATTGCTCCTCACTGCAAATGTTTCTCCTTCAATATAAACTGCTTTCGTTTCACCTCTCAAGATTAAAGGCCCCTTTTGTCATACAGATGTCACTATATGTTTTGTTTTTATTTGCATTATATCGAAAGCTTTTTTATTTCATTATTCATTGTGGATTATAATTAGTGCAAATTTTATGAATTGATTATTAATGTAATCAGACAATACAGACTTACAATAACTTCTCGAAGCCTAAAGGGCTTAAACCGTACGTAAAACGAAATTTTGAGAAGTTTATTTTTACTTGAGTTTAGTCGTAAAAAAACCTTACTAGGCTTAACAAAGGCAGGATTAAAAGAAAACATCGCCATATCAATGTGAGAAATTAAGGTTTTCTTAAATTAGGATTAGTTGTAGAACGAGAACACACTTACTTTCGTAAGTTAGGATGAAAGAAGCAAGTTTGTATGAAATTTTATCCTTCAATGCTTAGCGATGTAATTGCGATCCAATGTTTAAAATCTAATATCTCTTTATGTAGCAACCTGTGCATAGTTTTTTATTTGAACCCTTAGATGGGTATTGTTGCCAATTTTATTTTATTTTCAAGTTATTCTATTTAAATTTTTCAAAAAATTGAATTTGAAAATTAGGTGAAGCTTGAATGTAGACAATTGGCAACAATATGAATTTAAGGGATAATTTTCTGCACGGTTCAAGTAAACCTTAACTGAGGCATTCATTTTCTAAGCGACAAATAGACCGTAAATTGTTAGAAAAATTAAAACATATAATATTGACAACAATAGTGTCAACAGTGAACAACAGTTTAAAACAAAAATTGATTTATGCATTCCAAGTTAAAACTCAGATACAAACCACAAATGCATACCACAAATATATACTACAGCTTTATATGAATACAAAGTCCAGCACTAACATTGGGATTTTTTTATACAATCTTTTTCTTATTATTCTCTTAATACGAATCTCTCTCACTCTCTCTCCCTCTCTATTCACATACACATCGTATAAAAAAAGCTGTAAACAATACATATGCATAACCAAACTAGTTGATGAGCAGCAGCAAATCTTAGTGAATTTCACAACGGCACAGTTCGTTAGCGTTTGTCTTAAAATCGCGTTCGAGCGAAATCCAAGTGTACGTTGTTATACAGTGTGAACCAAAAAAAAAAAAATTCTCCACTTTAAAGAAGAAAAATATCCTAAATTTATATTGAGTGAGATTTAACAGAAAAATTCATCCAAATTCTGGATCTGATAATAATAATAATAAAAGTCGTGTACTTGTCACGTTTTGATAACTAATTCATTAATTTTTTGATTTAAATATCAAAAAAGAAAAAAGAATATAGAAAGAAAATTCTATAATAGCCATTTTGTTCATAAAACGAAGAAGAAGAAGAAAAATAAAGAGGAATAAAGAAAAAGTAATTGAAAAATTGTTCTTAACAAAAGTAAATTGTGTAAAAGATAAAAAAAAAATATAATTAAATAGATTTATAATTCTTTTTTTTGTCTTGCCTTCAATTTTAATTGCATTTGTGCAGATTTTTTAAATGTAAGTTGAAAACGGACGCCATTATTATCATTAATGCGAGAATTGGCTTGCAATGAAATTAATCGAATTTTTTATACTTTTTCGAAGAATTAAATAAAATGGGTTTCCAAGTAATATTTTAAAATAAAATTGACACGTATGTGATTGCATAGATACGTATATATATTAATGGGAGTTAAGAAGTGGAAGCAAATTCTAAGAATTTTTTTTGTACTACGTACAAACGAAAAGCTTGTGATGTGTATTTGCAATAAATGTATGTATACGTACACCCAGTTATACATACACATATGTGCACCTTCTTCTGTATAGGAATTGCAAATAGCTTAGCTATATTCACGAAAAACAAGACCTGTGTGCAAAACATGTTCTTTGTTTGAACGCATTCAATAAAGCGCAATTGTCGCCATGTTAGCTTTTTTGCCGGCAGCCATATTGTAATTTTTTTTTCTTCTCAATGTGTACATAACAAAAATAACTAGAAAAACAGAATTGCTAACGATACAACTACTCGTTCATAACGACGACAATAATAACACAAGAAAAGAAAAAACAAATGCTTGAGAAAAACCCAGAGATTATTTATGTAAATTGTTTAATATAATTATTTAATATGAACAAATTTTGTAGAGAGCTTTTCAAAAGACAATTTAATAAAAGGGAAATAAAAAGCTTTATTACGGGAATTTCTCCAATTGTGTGGATTTTTTACGATTATTTCTAAATAAATGTGTCTCAAAAATACATTAATAAATTTTATGCCTTTTCCACCGATTAAGTAGTAGGCGATTTTCTGCACTCAATATGTTTAAAAATTTCTTTAAAAAACAAATTGTTTTCTTTAACCTATTGTTGAAAGCAGGAGAAACATTTAATGTATATAAGAAATAACCTTCAATAAATAATTAAATTGCACTGTATATGAAACAAAATTCCATTTTGAACCAAGGGCGGATATTGCTAGAAGAACAGTCGCCTAATATTCAAATTTTTGCTTTCAACAAGACACTGAAGAAACCAGAATAATAGTAGAAAATTAACTGATCAAACAGGGTTCATATACGACTGGAGAGAAGAACTTAGTATATTTCATAATATTAAGTATACTACATCTTTAATATATATATGTATATATAATAGAAAGCATTTCGGACTTGTTTAATGATTTTTACACTTGCATTCTCAATTAGTTGATTAGGCTTGCAACCCAACAATAACACCAACGACAACAATGAATTGTGGTGTAGCTTACTTCCAAATAGAATTAGCGCATTAGTTAATTGCGTAAGGTTCGTCCTGACATAATCGTGACATAACTTCTATGGCAGCGTATTATGCGAAGTTTTCCCACGACTCAACTGTTTTAATTTCAATAAACAGCAATAGGTGGTAGGAAGTTATAAGGATTAATACTAAAGATACTTATCAAGATCAAGGAATATGTTAGAGATATACAAAAATGATTTCAGAATTAATTTTTATCTTGAAGCGAAGGCTTCAAACTATTTACTGGACTCGCAGACGGTAATAGATAGGCTAATAGCAATGTGCGGGATATTGGTAGCGAAATTATACTTTATGTAATGCATTTATTTTTGTTCGGCCGCTAAAATCTAACTTTGATTTGACTTTAACACGAAAGCGAGATAAGGTAAGATTGGGGACAAATTTATCTTTTTTTTGGAAATCTGTTTCGCAATTTAAGCGGATGGGGGTGGAATAACGCACGGACATGCTTTCCTAAATTGATTTAATAGCCTTTCGTATTTGTTATATAACACCCTACAACAATGTTTTGAGAAACGTAATTGTGTGTAAATTATTTTTAAATACCGACGAAATGACATGTGGACATTATAAGCCATTCTTATTGGCTCTCAAGAGACCAAAAAAAAATTGATGGTAAAAATGTTACTTAAGAGAAAGGGGGAGATACCTTAACAGATAGACGGAGGGACTAACATGCTTCCCTAACCCCATTTCCCAATGAATTCTAATGAAGAAAAACTTCAGGACGAGCTTTCTTTACAATATTCAGTCCGTCTCAGGAGCTTCGTTTATTTTTCTATTTATGCCAACCATAAAAAAAGTACAAAAAAGTCTGTGCCCGACTATTTTCTTTGATATTTTTATCTTCGATGCCCATATGGAAACGTTTGCAAGATTAAACGAACTTAACTAATCATTTGTGTTACATTTGCCACCTTTACTTTATTTATTAAAATGTTAAAACCTTTTTTTTGCAAATTTGAATAACAATTGCGTTAGATATCATAATGTTGTATACAAGAAGCAAATCGTTTCACATGTTTATTTGAGATGAAATTTTGTTGAAATTGCGAAAAAACTAAAAAGAGTACAAATAGCACACGATAGGACGAAGATAGGATAATGGGGGAAAATTATTCTCGTAAAGAAAGAAAATGTTCTATTAAGTGGTGTAAAAAATGCTGAACCAATAGGAGGACAAAATAGGCATGTTGCTTCCTTGCATTTAATTCGCATACATATTGATATTTAAGGATAACTCTAACAATTCCTTATTAGGCTACCTAACACTTATATTTAATCGATATTTGTGTTTGTTTGTTCACTTAATAAAGACTTCGTGGTGTATATCTTTCCGCTCTTGCTTACGCTCATAGCATAACCACAAACAATTGTTTTGCAACGAATGCGTCGTTTACTACGAAAATTGAATGAAATTGAAAAGAGAGCAGAGAGTAATAGAGAAATAAATAACTTATTTACTCCCGCATTAATGTATCGCATGTATTGGATGAAAATTAAAGGGGAATTTAGAAAGAGCGCATTGTATTTAATTCTTAGGTTGAGCAAAGATGAGTCATCATGACAAAGTGTTTTTAGTGTTTTCTAACTAACCTCAAATTTCTCTTCCTTTTTTTTTTGTAGTAAATTTAACCGAATACAGTGCATACGTGCATGTAAATATTATTATGTTTACATATAAACATGTGACAATATTCTTTGCATAAATGAAATGAAAAAATTTAGCGTTTAATTTTAATTAAACAAATTTGAAAATAACTAATGAATTTGTTTTGCGTATCTATATATTTACAGTGTGAGTGAAATAGGTGGTGGTGCGCATAAGGACTCTTGTTAGAGTTTGTTCAGAGGTCGCCTTAAGATTTCATTGCTTGTTTTCAACGGTGAATTAAAAGTAAGTAAAAAAAAAAGAAAAACAAAAACCACAAGACAATAATAATAATATTATATAAGTAAAATTCAATAATAATACAATCGAGTATAAGTTTGTTTTTTTTGTTATTATATTATCTTAAATTCATTTCGCACAGTGATTGTAATCAATAGTTTTTCATCATTATATCATTGTTAAAGAAGTCGTTCCAGGTGATATCAAAAGTTAATGTCGGTCAAAAGAAAATACTTTTAAATAATTTATTAATGTTCATTATAAATTATTATAAAAATTTGATCATACATTTTTGAATATATATATATTTATATAACTAAACTTGATGATATCACTTTAGGAAATGCTATTAGAAAACAATTCCTTGAACGAAAGGATTTGGTTTTTCTTTATTAACATAATATTTTCTTCTATTTTCTTTTACTTTTAAAACGCAATTGCTCCACTCATTAACTCAACTCTATAAACAAAACACGCATTTTTCCGTATCCTTAATATAAAAAAAAAAATAAAAAACACTCTGGTTTCCGCAAAACTTACTTATTTGATGACGATATAAAAATAATCATTCATTAATGGAATATTATATATACATACGTACTCGTTGGATGATGCGAAAAATAAAAAACGAAAATTTGCTTGTTGTTTGCCTTTTCTCGGGACGTTTTTGAAAAACGTTTAAATTTATGAAAAAATATATTAAACTTAAATGTATATAGCCTCGTTCAAGATGGCTTTCCACATCAACGATATCCAATGCAGCCAATCACGGCCAAAAAGATATTCAAACAATACCAATGCAAATACCAATACCAACGATAACAGCAGAAGCGGCATTTCCAGTAACAACAATCACAACGGCAACAAAAACAACAACAACAGCAACAACAACAACAACGGTGCCACCGAACAAAATAATCAAAAAAACCGAGAAAACGAAAAATTTAATATTAATGGTCCGGGAGCCGCAAACACAAATGATATCGATACCAATAACAAGGGTGCAATCGATGCAAACTTCGAATTGCGATCAGAAGAGCAATTTGAAGGCATTTGTCGAGGTACCAAAAACGAGTACGAAAACAAGAATATTTTTGCTTACGAGGCCTACGAAACCTCAATACATAAAGCTAATGCCCGAAGTGGTGTCAAAGAACGAGAACAATTTAAATGTAAAGACACCAACAACGATGACAAGTGTGAAAATAGAACCACAAACAAAAATTATAAGAGTGCCCTTTTTATCGAGGTCTCGAATGCAAAACGTTTTAGTGAAGAAAACAGAATTGAATTATTTACCGCTAAAGAAAGAAACAACAGAGACTCAGAGTCTAAATCAATTAGAAGTGATATCGGATTCGAATACGAATACGAATCAAAGCCAGAACCAAAGCGTTATCACAAAACCGAGCACAATAAGCCAAATCAATTTGGATTGCTCGGAAAACCGAAAGCCATCGACATTAACCTCGATGGCCGAGATAGAATTGACAAATGCCGATGTGAAGATGTCGCATTCACATGCGGAAATGAGTGGAGCAATGCCGCCTACTGCTACAGTTGAAGAGATAGATGTTCCGGTATTCATAGATGGTGAGTACTGTGTAACGGTAGATCAGAGCTTATAAATCATGTTTGTTACTTCTTGTATTATGCGTCTTCTGCTTACATTGTGTTTGTTCGTCCATGGAAAAAAAAAACATACATAAACATTATTTATCCATCTATCATGAATTTCATTCATGCACTATAAGAATATCTAACATAAATAATAAAAAAGAAAGTTGGAAAATATCAAGACCTCGACTTGTATTACATGCTACTTACAATACAGCTCTGAACAGTTGAAATTTTCATAAGCAAACTCATCTCATAAACACACAGTGCAAAGAACCATTTATGGTCACAATTATGGAACAGATTAGTTAGTTCATTTTAACTACTAAAGGTAAAATTGGTGGCTAAAAGCAGTAGTGTAAGGCTTGCTTATTCAAAAGCAAGTTATTACGGCCAGTGTTTCTTTTGAAAATGGAAAAGAAAAAAGAACAATTTGATCAATCATCCAGGTAAGATTAGATCAGCAAACGAAACAACCATTACCCAAGAAAACTTATTAAAATTATTTGTGCATTTTTCAAAACTCTGACATAAGATATAAAAAAATTTTAATTACTTTTAAATTCTTAACCTTAGTCAATAGCAATGTCTTTAGCTATGTAAACAGTGAAATAACTTTACGGCACATTTTATTCGGGCATTAAATAATAATTTTTTTTTAATACAACTTGACATGCATATGCTAAATATTCTTAATTAGCATACGGACGCGTTTGAATTATTAAACAAGAAATTCTTCCTTTTAAAGCTTAAGCTTGCTTACCTCGTTGCGTAGGTTATATTACACTTATTATCCCAGTTATGATACGTTGTCTCCATGTTTTCTTTTCTTTTCATTTCTTTTTTTTTCTTTTCACAAATTTTTTGCCATTTGTTTTCTCGTCACTTTTACTCATTGGTTGGGTTTTCGTTTATGGGCAACAACTTAACTGCAGATATTTGTCAAGGCATTGTGAATGCAAGATGCTTCTTCTTGCAATTGTCTTTGAAATATTAGAACGTCAAATATAATAACGAAAAGTCGGCGTAAATATTTATAATCAGATACGGAATTCAAGTTGAAAAATATGAAAATCGACCGAGTGACATGAGGAGACAAACAAGAGGGAGGAGATTGCCTATTAATCGCTGGAACTGCAAGCATAATTTTTGTGTAAAAGTCATTTCATTTCGTATGGTAGTTGCGGCCAGTTAGGTCTCATAGGGCCCGCGCATATTGTAAAAATAATCCTCATCAGTTGATTGCTTAGGAAATAATGAACGTACCAGTGAGCAAGAAATGCGCAGCTCTTAGAGATTTCGAATTTCATGGATTCATTTCAGTCATTCATTGGGACTTGCATACGCTGACAGGTAAATAATCTTGCGCCCACCACAAGGGAGAAAAGGGAGCACACACACACCTTTCTCTTGTAAATTTCCATAATAGATCCTTCAATTTAATTGGTTTGCAACCTTTTTGTTATATCCTTCGCCACTTAAGTAAATAACATATTAACTTTCTCTGTGGATTTGTTTAATACTTCCAAGGTCTTCAGATATACGTAATTTTGATTGTACCGTGTGGGTCAAATGTCAAATTTGTTTACTGAATCGCTTTGAAAGCTCGCTGACTTCCTGTGTGGTCCTTATAGAAGCCTATTTATATTCAATCTATATGGGAGAGGAAGCGGTTTCTACACATTATCCCTTTACGTACCCCATATTTTCTGTCAAGCTGCACAAGTCACCAAATTTAATTTTAATTAAAATTTAAATAAACACAATAATTGTTTTATGGGAGAACATTTGTATATCTTAGACATTGTTGTAAACTCCATTACGTCATATAAAATAGTGATAAGAAGCATTCATTTTTAACTGCAATTACAATAATTTAATTAGGTAAAAACGCTGTAGCGAGTCAGCGCTCACCATTACACCTCCCACACCAGCCTACAATTATATAAGTATATACAAAATGACTTTTCAAAAGAAGTTGTTATATGGGAAGTGGTCGAAGAAGTAGTCCCATCCGAACCATTTTCAGTGGCGTTCGTCAAAAGACGTCAGTGTACCAGATTTCATCAAAATATCTCTAAAATTGCGCCTTGTAAAGTGGACATAAGAAAGCAAGACGGACAGACAAGATCCAGAATCACTTTCTGATTCGATCGATGTACTAAAAGGTGGCCTTTCTGCATATTGAATACATCCGTATAAACTTAGCATACCTCGGGTAGGGTAAAAAAAATTCAGTTTGACAATTTAACGTGTATCGAAAACGGTACATGTAGCAGGGAACGTAATAACCTTTCCCACGGCAAATATAAATTTCTATATGCCAAAGAGATCTAATATGTGATGTTTAATGAAGAAATTCGATCCACGATAATAATTCCATAAGCATAACTAACTCGCAACATGGAGATATACTTTTCGCAAACCACTCCATATAAGAGTTTTTATGAACAAAAAAGTCTAGTTTCTCTAATAACTTCGTGACGGAAGTAGTTGAAGAGTAATAAAATAATTGATAACAAAATTTGTTTTGTTAAATTTGAACCGCTTGAGTTCAAGTTTTTGATTCCTGCCTATATAGAGGCTCGCATGAGGAATATATAATTTCATGAAAACACACAAACATATATATAAATATATGTATATATAGAAAAGATTTTTACTAGTTTTGTTTTGTAAAAGCCAGGCAAGAAAGGGATCCCGGTTAGTCAACTGATATGCTCAAGAAAAAAACACAGTGCGCTTGAGTAGTAGTAATGGCTAACGAAAATCAATTTTAAATTCCGAAAGCCGGCAAATTCGATAACAAAAACCATTTTAATCTATGAGTCATATTTTCTGCCATAACTAAGTTTACCTTGTAAAGTTCTTAGAATATCTAAGCATTTTTCATAGAAAACAATTTATTCTTTAGAAAAAGTATTTTGTAATTCATTTGACATTTAATTGAAAGAAGAGGTTAGTGCTGCAATACATGCAAAGAAATGCTTAGCAGTATGTACGGTTAAGGACATCTACCAAAAATCTGGACCTGTTGTGTTCATTTCAGTACAGCAGATAAATTGAAAGGTCGTTGAAACATACGATTTTTGCAATCTCCCCACTACTTGATCCACTTCGTCGAATAGAATTCTTTCTAAATTATTGTCATAAAATACAAAAAATTACATCTTACATTCTTTAGCATGAAAAGGCTTACTTTGCATGAAAACCTTTATTTTGTTAAGAATCCAAGAATACAGTCAGACATCGTAGGCGTATGACCCGAATCATTACCTTGCCTTGCAATACTAGAAATGAAGCTTTAGTGCCACAGAAAGGTTTATTATCTGAATGGGTTTTAAAAAGAGTGATCTCATTTTATCCAAATTTTTACATCCATTTAACTCCAAGTTAGCTGGTTAATTTATTCTTAAACGCCTTCCAGCCCTTGACCTATCACAGGACTACCGGTGTTATCAAGAAAACATATCAGTAAATGACTTTTTTGTATTACTCTTTACTGATCTGATGATGTTCAGGTTTTATACAGAATGTTAATTATACCGCACACATCTTATAACGCAGGGTATATTAAGTTGGTGTGGATGTATGCAACATGCGGAAAGGCTTAAGATAGATTGATCTTTAATTATACCGATCGACTTAGAATCATTTTCTGAATCGATCTAAGCCTGTCTGTCCGTCTTTTGTCTATCCATGTAAACTAGTGTTCAAGCTACAGGTCGCAATTTTTGAGATATTTTGATGAAATTTGGTTCACTAACGTGTTTTGACTAAAAATGGTTCCGCTCCACGGACCACTTCTTGGACTACGCCCTATTTTGAAAAAAACTGCAATGTTAAACATTTCTCGACAAAACTCGTTCTGTAACAGTGTTTGGACATTCTAAATTGGTAACAAAAATCTGGTTCGGCAGGGGCCATTTTTTGAATCCTCTCTCAAATATCTGCTCTTAAGTAAAAGGTGTAATTTTTAATATTTCATGATAAAAATTACTTCATAATAGTAACCTAATACAGAAATCAACTTTATCGAATTTGGATTTCGGATAGCACCGTGTGTAGGGGCTCCTTCAATATGCGGTCTTGTATGAAAGTAATGTGTAATTTTTGGTGCGCTGTTACCAAAACGAGTGAGTAACTGTATTAGACCAAGCGGTTTAGGGTAATTAATAGGCGGCCTTGTCCGACTATAAAGTTCTTGCTTGTTTTTTCATTCACTTCATTTATTTCGTCAATCCAAAATTTAGAACCAAAATGGAAATATTTCTCATATGACGACTTCGAGCGCTACACTATCCTACAGGGCGTACCTATAGAAATAATCTAAGTTAAATAGAGGTATGTTCTTAAAGAGAAAATAGTCTGAAAACAGACATCGGACTGAGAAGCTACCCTGCCACGTATCATTTCGAAAAATGTTCTTAATCGATTAATATGAAAAACGGTTAATCTACCGTAAGCCATTCCGGGTTTGGCTGAATTTGCACAATCCCTGACGTATTCTCCGTACAGTAAATATTGAAATATAACCTAAGAATTATGATAAGAATTATACATGACAGTTTGCGCAGAAGATTCATTTGCTTTATTAATAAGGCACTTTCGGGACCATTGCTGATTATGTATGAAATAAAGAACATAGACATTAGTCGTTAAAGAAGTGTGCATGGTCATTTTTCACCTAGAAGGTGGCAATAAATTCTCCAAAATTAGACAGGAAAGTTTAGTAAATTTCTTTATATATAGTTTAACTAATATTTTTTGCATCTTTTTGGACAATTTGAGAAAGCTTGCGGTCTTACTTTAAAAATTAAATCTTTTATGCAAGAATCTTGAAGGGTTACTGATCAATTTTCATATGGTGTTCAAAATCTATCCATGAAAGAAATCTAGAATCCATGATTATTAAAATTAAAAGCTTACATCTCGCAAATCGGATATTATTGTTTACTTTCCTTAGCGTTGCTACTCTATGAAGTATGCCAGTCGTTTGGAAAAAGGGGAATCATGAAATAAGTAAGATATTTGGATATGATCCATCCGCCATCTTTAACTTAAAAAAAATTGTACTTTTCCACAAAAAAGCAGAGATTCTCCTACCTACCAATGTGCGTTAAATGTTTCTATCAAATTTTTACGAAAGAGGGAATGTTTATCAAACAAACAAAGCGGACAGATGGACGAACAAATGTGTTTAGATCGTCACGACATTAGTATTAATCAGCAATTTACACGCTTTATAGCGTCTCTCAGAATTTCTTCGAGAAGTTGCAAACGTTTTGACGAAATGAATATACCTCGAACCCACAGTGTTGAGTATAAAAACGATCCTTAGGTATCACAATCATGCATAAGTAAACCGTTATTTATATGCATTCCGATTAAGCAGATGGTTGTCCATTGGTGTTTGTAGCTGCAGTTAGAATTTTACTCGCGGAAAAAGTAAATAAAATTCTGAAAATATCGAAGACACTCAACTTTCTATTTTGATAAATTTCTCTTTTTGTTACCGCGTGCACCGCTTGTCGCACAAGAGCACACTAACTTCGTGCGAATGTATGCAACGCTACGAAGAAGTTGAGATAAATCCAACTTTTTTATTACCCCGACCGATCGATTAAAGCTTATTTGTTCGTCTTGCTTTCTTGCGTCCAACCTGCAGGTCGCAATTTGCGAGCTATTTGATTTTGACTCAAGCACGAACGCTATATAAAATGTTTCGGATCGAACCCCTTTCTCCGCTTTCTTCATTCTACCATTAAATGTAAGAAGGTGTAGGGTATTTGCTGGTAGACCGTAGACCAATGTAATGCTTTCACTTTTTGTTCCTAGTCTGTCTCCCGTCCCTCTTTGAAGTGGCGCTTGTGCAGTAAACAACTTATTCTTTTGGAGTATAACGACGTTTCTTTTTATGCGAAACACTTTCAAGCGATTTTGCATTTAAACGACTTTCCAAGTAGGTTGTGAGTTCGATTCCATATAGATATTCAAATTCCAAAATTACTTAATCGGATTTGGCGAAATACATAGTGCTATGAAAAGAGGAAAGGGTGAACTAAGAGTTACATTTTTGAAAATCGATGGGAAATTCTTGGGGCGGGAAAGATCCATTACCAATTGTCACGTTTACGAGAAGAATAATATAATACAAATCGATCTTAGCACAAAAAAAAAAAAAAGAAACAACGCAATAATGCTTTAATTTATACGATTCCCGATATTTTCTTTGCCTATGCATGTGCGTTTTTCTGCCACAGAAAAATAAATTTCGAATACCTTTTTATCTGGCAATCACATGTCGTTCTCCCTTCTTCCCCCATGGAATTGTGCAGAAATCGATTCTTTGTCTTAATAAAATTTTATACGAAAGAAAATCAATCAGATTGTGACCAATAGTGGGGGAGTGGCATCTTGTTAGGCAAAATTGTGATGTAAGCCAATCAATTAAAAAAGATTTCAGTACCTTTCACACATATGACAAGCGGCGGATGGGAGTCCGTCCAGTTTAGTTTAGGCTTATTAAGAGAGTACGCCGCCGTAACACTCTAAGAAAATGCACTTTTTTAACAATTTATTTGCGACAGAAGGAAAGATAGTAGAATGGGTTGTTAATGCATTAATATTACAACAAAAATTACCTTTGAAAAGCGGTAAAAAAAGTGACAAAACCATAGTCTTTCTCACGGGACATCTTCTTTAACCCTACGACCGCCGAGTACGTAATTTTGATTCTTTTTAATTTTCGATCCTATTGTCACCTTTTCCCGAGGTAGTCTAGTTTTCGAGATGCCTATACCTACAAAAAGGGATTATTTTGATTCCCCGGTTCGCCACAATTGTAAAAAAGAAGATAGGAATCTGAAATGCGGCGCAGACATTCCTTGATCGGTTAGCAATGGAAGATCGAGAATTGGGCATGCTCTGTTTATATGCAACTGGAACTGAAACAACCTCGGGACAACGGCCGACCGAGGCCATTTATGTCTTTGTCTGTAACTCTCGATACCGTGGAGATATTTCTGAGAACTTGTGACCAAAATGTTCATCAGGATCACTTTCGTATTCATTCCAAAAATATTTCCTATCGGCTTAATAAATAATATGCTTCCAATTAGCGGTAAAATTTCAATTCCAATTTATTTCTCATTCATTCTATTCTCATATAACTTGGCGTTTGTCCCATCCAATTGCAAATAAATTGGAAATAACTTGGAATTGATTTGTTATCATTAATTGCGGATGTATTGGTAAACTGATGGGGGACTATTTTTCCATCAAACATACGGGTGGATTTACGCATTTGGTTTTCCAAAATATCTTCACAGGTTATATGAGAAAGTTATCGTGTTTTTCGCAAGTTTTTTTAGTTTTTCATGTATGGTGCCTGTGTATGTATGCAGACTACAACTATTCTTTTAACATTACGTTCTTTATCGATCAAGGAATGTTTGTGCAAAATTTCATTTTCACGACTGCTACAAAACGACATATTGGCTAAATTGAAAAATAGTAGATCGCCTCCAGACATGAAAAAGCAACTAAAAAGCACAACAAGCAGTATTATGAAAAATTCTTGTTAGAGCTCACTTAAGAATATATTTCATGCTTGCACATGTTAATTCATTAAATATATTATAAAAAATAAATTATACTTTGAAAAACCAAACCAAATTGCGTACAACATACATTACTAACTGAAATTACAATGCATTTTCTTGGGGAGTGAGAATAAAAAAATTTCATAGAAACACCAAAAAAAAGGGAAATTCATTGAAAAAAATTACAAAAAAAAAAAACATTCATAGAATATAGAAAATCGTGTTAAAAGAAAACTATTCGCATAAAAGAGATTTTTACTTTTTAATTCGTGTTAAATTAAATTTCGTGTAAAAAGAGAATTAGATGTATTTGCAAAACGTCACTAGTTCAAGTCTTAAGTGGAAGTGCCCTTCGGCAAGCAGTGGAACCGGTGCCAATTTTTACCTTAAAAAAAAAAAATAGTTTAATCTTTATGTCTTTTATCTGTACATCGATGAATAGAGCAGGGCATAGGAGATTTTAAAAAATTTTCGTTGCTGTCTGATTAATGTGACGAAAAAGACGATTGTTTATTAACAAACAGCGTCTAACCTAACTTTATCAACTTCACCTTCGTACTGCGCTCTCTCGAATGTTGTTTTAAAGAAATTGTAAAAGATGAAATGATAACTGTCGATAGTGGATTATGAGGTTTGAATTTTATAGTCGAATTCATAATCAAAATCTTTAGGATAAACTTTTCTTTTCTTGATGGACGCATATAGACTTTCCGAATAGCTGTCAGCCTTATATCCATTCAAGGACCGTTTTAGTCAAGCTATGCCTAACGTCTTCTAGAATTGCTTTTGAATGACCGCCAACATTTTCTAGTCCTAGGAAAATTGAAATTCAAGAGGTAAAACATTGCAACGTAACTTCCCAGAAGGCCAGCGCAGGTAATCTTGTGCGAGCGTTTGGACAGAATTAAATCTCTCTACATATTCTAAACCATCCAAAGCATCCATTAAGTTCATAAACAAATTAACTTCAGAAAATTTACATGTCATGTTCGACTTCAAAGATTGCTCAGCTTAGGTCCTGGAACCAAACCTTAAATAAATAATTCGGGATATCGGGCAGTAACCATTTTCTGTTTTTGTTCATGTTTGTGTGATTGTTCATATCACATAATAAAACAATTAACATTGTAGTCGAACAAAACCGATCTTTAAATGCCCTACACCACATTATCTAGGACAATTCTTGTTATACCCTACACCACTTGTGGCACAGGGTCGTTTGTAACATGCAGAACGACTTCAGATGGGCCCACCTTTTATTATACCAAATTGATCTAAGCCTGGTTGTCCGTCTGTCCATGTCAATTTGTGTTCAAGCTACAGGTCGCAATTTTTAAGATAGTTCAATGAAATTTGGTACAGTGTTATGTTTTCGCCAAAGGACGAATGCTGTTCAAAGTGGTTCGGGTCGGTCCACTTTTTCGACCACCCCCCTTATAGCACCTTATTTTAAAAAGTCGTTATGGGGAAAAAAACTGTAATTCTCAAAATTTCTCAGCAAAAGTGGCTGAGTATTTCGGCGTTCTCCATTTGTATGAAAACATTGGACTGGCTGGGGCAATTTTTTAACCCCCTTTCATATAACAAAAACTAAAGTTCATACGAAAAAAAGGTACAGTTTCCAATGCTTCACGATGAAAGTTATATCACAATATAAATTTGAACCAACTCGACCTATTTTTGTGATTCCATCCTATCGCAGAGCATTTTGAAATGCATTGGTTGTGCGCCATCGCTGTCTGTGTTTCCCTAACTGAAAGCCTCGACTTTTTTGCGCTCTCTGCGCCATCACCTACTTTGCTTTACACTCAATACTTAAGACATTTACGATATCAATGCAGAAATGAACCCGATTTTCGTATGAACATGATCGAAGCAAGCAAGAAAATCATATGTACCTGAGGTTGAATTTTTTACACCTTTACGTCTTAAGGAAAAAATAAAAAGTAAATAAAATTCCGATACACTAAAATACTGGTTTGGCCTGATCGACTTTTCTGTTTTTGCATATGCATTCTACGATAGGCCAGAGGCATTTTTCATTTCATTCAAAAATCCACGCTTTTTTTACTTTTGATATGTTCACAGTTTTTCTTGCACCACTACGAGCATGTCTTTTGACCGATGTGTTGTTCATTTCCGTGCTAACCCGTACTAATCCGTTTGCAAGGTCTTTATTTTTTACTGGAATGAAAATATTACAACTTGTAAAACTCTTAAATTCCGCTCATACCATAACATAACATAATCATATTTTATTAATCGAATATCGCCAAAAAGGTAGACAATGACGTAATTAAAATAATGTTACACAAGAAAGGATATTTAGATCTTGTAAAACGATACAATAGACAAAAGTAAGAGAAAATCACGTTTTAGTGCCAAAGCAATGTTCATAAGATTGCATATATATGACGCCTGCAGACGAATGGAGGGACATCTCTATTCTAACTCTACATTCCTATTTTTTTGGATTGTACAACTGTAATGAACAATGTAGCAAACACCGTCAATCCCTTACAATATACCTCTTAGCGTGTATTCGACATTTTCAATATGTAGTGCTCTACATTTCCTTCGTAAAGAATATAGATCATAGGTCTCATCAAATCAATTTCAAAAATTTAACACTGGTACAGTTTTCTTTTTTGCAATCGTCGGGCTTTTGTTTCAAGGGCAGGTGTTGTCTTTGTCTAAGATAGATATTTATGTATACGAATGTATACATGCGAATGTGCAAATACATGTACACAGATACATCATACACGCATGTATATATATATATATATATATATGTCTGTGTGTGTGTGTATGTGTACGTACATGTAGGTGCGAGTGAGAATTATATATGTATATATATTAATCATATACATGTATATGCGTGCGTGTGTGAGTGTGTGTGTGTGTGTGTGAGTGAGTGTGAGTGTGTGTAAAAAGACATTTGTCTACATATACTCATGTGTATATTCACCTACCTATAATTACACGTATGCATGTATATGTATATATGTATTTTTTGTGTATGTATATATATATATGAACATTTACATGCATAGATGTATATAAACATATATATATATATATATACATGTATATGTAATTTAATGCATATCTAAAATATAAAATATATATATAATATATAAACATATACACATACATTTGTACATACATGTATATATATACATATACACGTATGTGTGTATATGCCTATGTATACGTATATATATGTATGTATGCGTACGCATATATATATATATATATATATATATATATAGGTATATGTGTATGTATACGTACTTATAGCATGTGAATATACACATGAGTATATATACAGAGAGGTCTATTTACACACACACACACACACACACACACAAACATGCATTAAATATACATACACATACATACATAATGCTCACGTGCACCTACAACTATACTTTTTCATAAGAAACTTCAATTATATATAAAAATCTTTTTAACTACCGTTGTGTGAAAGATGTCGCCCCGCCCAAGTATTACTTTACGAGTTGCCAAAATTATTTTAAAAGTCTGAGAAAAATTAATCCTTAATCTATGTTCGGTGAGTGCGTTTATCCTTAATCTATGTTCGGTGCGTGCTAGCAAATAAGAAATCTTCCAGTTTCGTGCGATATGCAAAAATGTAGCGCACTAGGTGCGATTAATATAACAAGAAGAATATTTGAAAGCAACTGCAGTTGCATTTTGCAATGCATCGTCCACTTGCTCTTCATTCAAATTTACACAATTCATTGCTTGCTTGCACGTGTTAAGATATATATCTGACATCTTCGAAATTGTGTAGAACGACTTCCCCTTTTTTGCTTCAATTACCCATTCAATGTTGTGAAATTACCTCTCGCTTAACCCACCTCTCCTACTATACACGAATCTCTTATTTATCCAAAGTCTAAGTTTCAAAAACACAATTTCTTCCAACAAATATCAATTATAATCTTCGAATGCTTAAATTAACTAACTGTTGTTCTAGTGCAACGCAGACAGTGGGGTGTTACTCCGTCACCACGCATTGCACAGAGAATACATTTGCAAATCAAAACCCGGTGTTGAATATAAAACTTTAATCCTCGTTTCTCTTTCCTTCTCTCGCTCTCTATTTCTCTCTCTATCTATCTCTATCTCTCTCTCCCCGTTCCTACATCTCTCTTACTCAATTTAACTTTCTTAACTGGAGCATTACTTACTTAACCTATGAATATGTAGAGATCACACTACCATTTGGAGGCTCGTCTCTTTTGCCATTCTTTGACGATTATTGGTTTCGGTTAAAATCTTTCATGTGCAAATGTATGTAATAGTTTAGTTAAAGTCTCCTTTGTTGTCATTATCAACCTGAAAGCGAAAGACCTCATTCTGTGTATAGCATTTGAAGTGGAAGCATCGTAAAATAAGAAAGTGTGTTCTATATAATTATAAATAATATTTTATTGCTCTTCAAGTGAAAAAGTGGTGCAAAAAAATTAAAAAACACTCAGGTGAACTTTTTAAACTTCTTTAATAAATACTTATTTGTTTTAAATTATTATGTATGCGATATGACAAGAAGTCTAGGTGTCTAGATATGTGTGATGCATAGTTTTAGTAAAATTGGAAATATTTCCATAAGCAGCTGGAAATAATATTTAACTATCTGTTGAGCATGATTGTGCATGATTGTGCGTGATTGGTTCTACAACAGTATCTTATTAGGAACCCAATAGGAACGTGAAATTTATCAAATTTTAACAATACGGCAAGATCGGCACCATTCCTTCGGTGTTCGTAGCTCATTTTCTCATAGCAAACATATACGAGTGTTTAAATTTAAAATACGAGAGTGGTTTGGTTTTTTTAAGTTGGAATTTGTTAAAACGTATGTGTTGTTGTTGTGCACTTGCAAAAAAACTAGAAATACATACGCAAAATAATGTGATCGACATATTTTATAGTATAATGAATTATCCCTAATAAATCGGTAAAGACCGTTAAGAATGGGGAATACTTCTCGAAAGTAGTAACACACACACAAAAATGTGATTTAGGGAAACAATCAGTGGCTTGGTGATTGTGGATTGTTATAATCAAGATGTCTGTCCTTCGGTTCACAAGTTTTACATACTTTTGTGCATATCTGTCTGTATTCTACGTTTAATGTGAAAGACCGCTCTTGGAAATTACGAAAATGCTACACTATGAGCAAAGCAACAGTTACAGCAACAATGCCGAAACCAAAAGTTTCTAACGTTTTTGTCGGTAACGAGCGGATGAAATAAATAGAGCAACGTTTTATATTTTGCTTGAGCTTGGTAAACTTGGGTATTAATGTTATTTCTCTTTTGCACAACTACATTTACTTCCTTAATTATTATTATCTATGCAAATATACCGCATTATTTGTCAAAATTCAAGAACTATTTCCATGTTATTGCCCCTCCGTAAATTTTTGCGTCCTTCCAAACTCTTAAATGCATCCTTTGCATCCTTTCAAACTCTCACAAATGCTTCTTGAATATTCCAATAATTGTAAAATTGTTCATGCATTTAATATTGTTAACAACAATTGATGGTAAATACAAAATACGACTTAAATGTAAACGTAACATTCTCGTATTCATCTATCCCAATAGAAAAATAAAGATACTGAAGGAACATTAATTCATTTAAATGGAATAATAATATAAAACAAGTTAATTATTAATCAAAATGAATTTTATGTCCTTAAAGGCCCAATACTTTTTTTAATAATTCATATATATTTCTCTATTGAACAATCAATCGTTTATTCTTGTCCTGGATAAAATAGTGCGTGTTCAAACATGCACACTTGCTTCACGCGAAAACATCAGTAAATAAAACAAAAGATTTGTGTATCTTTTTTTTTCGAACAAAAACAAGACAATATTGTACAAAAGTGAGACTGGGAGCGAGAAGGAGAAATGGGAGAGAGCATTCATTATAAAACTCAGCAGAGAGAGAATATGGGATCTCGTAGATTCTCATTTAACACAAACATATGTATAAAATTCGATGTTAGCGAGGCAATAAACACAGTTATTTGTTGCTGCTCGCACCAACTTGCACAAACGAACGGACGATTAATGGTAAAAAAAAATCTTATTTTCATATTCTAATAATATTTTAAGTATCAATTTTAAACTGCAGTTTTCAAAACAAACCCTTTGCGTTTTTTTTTTTTTTTTTTTTAAGAAAAAACTTCATAGATTTATGTTTAAAGAAGTTTTGATGCCTCATATAATTTTTTTAAATATATATATATGTATATGTTTTGTCTGTCCATATTCAAAAAAAAGGAAATAAGAATTTTGTTGATAACTTTTTAGTGTTTGTCTTTAATACGTTACAGACTTTTATATGTGAATATATTAAACAAAGAAATCTCAATTGTTTTGACAACGGAACGGAAGTATGTAAATATGTTAGCGGTGCTTTTGCAAAAAATTATTTACTTTTTTTTAAATTTATTTTCATAAATAGTTTTCCCAATTGTTTTTTTATAATTTATTTTCTTTGAGGAAAAGTTCAGCAAAAAGGTGTCTTCCAGTGTTATGTACTAAGATCATGCTTGAACTTGGCTAATTTCACAATATTTATTGTAAAAGATTCGCTCTTTTCTAATCATATATTCGTCCCGCTCATACGCCAAAACTCTTGTTCTTGACCTCTGCTACAACGACTAGTTGCAAAAACCAATTGAAAGATAAATGTAAACGAAGAAATATTTATCTCCCTAAAATTATGCTACAAAACATAATCAACTAATGCGGTTTACGACTAAAATGGTGCTGTAAAAAAGAAATTAATGAGTAAATATATAGAAAAAACGTAAAGTATAAAGAGTTTTGAAAGAACAAAAATTGCAATTAAAAAATATTTTTGAAAATAAAATGCATCAACAACAATAACATAAAAAAGAAACAAAATATTACGGAAACTTAATATAGGAATAAAAAGAAACAAATTAATGTATGAGAATTTGCAGACAATGCTAATTGAAGAAAGCCTCTGAAGAAAATATTAGATGGACTATATCTGCTATAGATATTTAATTTTTCATTTTTTAAACTACATTGCGCACATCATTCCTATAATAGAAACCAGATTAAAATGGACAACAAGCTAATATAAAAATTCATCACCTTTTATGCTTTGCTTACTGTGAAGGTTTTCGAAAGTTAACAAGGATCATTTACATTTCGCTTTATGAATAATAAATAAGATAGGTCAACTTGTCTGAACGTGGCACATCCTGAAATATACACATAACACTGTTACCGGCTATTTGTTGACTTTGACAGTGGCCCTATTTATACATAAATTGCTTGAATAATTCTTATAAGCATTTGTGTGGAAATTCAAGCCGATGTTTGGCCAGCTACTAGTATTTACAGCCTTTAGTAGGCCTGTCACTTCCGCATTTTAATTTAATCAACCAAATACTAGTTTCTTTCCAATTTTTTTGTTACGAGTTTTATGTACAGATCTATATCTGTGTGTTAACGTTTGCACCTGGCATGAGCCTACAACCATTGGCAATTAATTTAGTTGATTGAGGACCCCTCACGGGGAGAGACAATCCCCATTGAAGGGGGCCCGCAAAATGGGTGTGGGCCAACTTCTCGTTTAGTGGTTCGCACCTCTTAGATAGCTCCCCGCGAAATTTTGGGGCAACCACACCCGCCACGAATACACCCCGGAGTTTTATGTACAATAGAACGTAGTCTAAGCGGTCAGGAGCTAGGATTTCTAGGTTTTTCAAACGCAATAATATATCCCTTAATATCCTTATCACCTCCGCACGTAAAAAATAAAAAAAGTTTGAATAATTTTTCATAATTTTTATAATTCATATTCAAATTGTTTGAAATATTCTCTTAGGATTCCTTATAATGCTGTTGAAAATATCCAATTAGGTTCTTTTTAGATTTAATACGAAATATTTTTTAGTTTAATTATATGGGGAAATTAAACGTTTTTGAACTTTATTATAAACGGGTTAGGTTTAGACGGCAGATATATAAATATTTATTAGATTAGATAAAAATCGTTAAACTTTTATAATTACACCTAAGACGATTTTTTACAAAAAAATGACATCTAAGAACACGACCTCAACATCATACCTATGGACATATAAAATTTTGACAATTTCTTCTAAAACCTGACGAGTTTTTCTCTGCATTTTGCATAATAATTCATGAACTAATATATTATTTATATACATACGTATATATATACATTTTCTTATAGAATATATTAGAAAAACTTCGTCGGTCGACAACATACAATCAACTATCGGAGATAATTTTAATATATTTAACAACAACACCAACAACAGTTACAATAATACCAACCAGAATATAAACATTATCAATGAGCCGTGCAATGTGAAAGGAAATGTGCGGAATACGAGTGAAATTTTTGAAAATTTCGATTTTGATATTGGGCTATTGTCAGAAGAACATCAACACCACCAGCAGCAGCAGCAACAACAACAACCACAACCACAACAAGGTTCAAATGAGAAATCAATAGTTCTAAATAGGGAGCAACAATCATCTGAACATTGTATGAAAAAGGAAGAAGATCTGCTGAACGAATTACTGTTTGTTTCGGATATTGGATCGAATGATCACGTAATTAGCAACAAGAATAACAACATCAATATCTTACAATTTGATAACGACAACAATAATAACAACAACAACAACAAAAATAATAATAATAGCAGCTACAGCAGCACAACAGTAAATACCGCAATTAATAATAACAGCAACAATCAAAGCAAAATGGAGGCTAATATAATCTTTGGTGACGATGTTAGTGATTATGGTACAGAATCTCTTTTTAAAATTTTACCAAGTAGTCAGTACGATGAGACAGTGCTTATGGATGAATTGCGAGAAGAAAATATGTTTAACGAGATTACAGAACCGCCTATCGTCGTCATGAATAACGATGAATTATCGCTTAGTCAATGCTTCCTTAATTCGCAGCCGAACGACATCTTATTTACAAATCACTTTACATCGGTTGAACAACATAAACATTTGAAAGATGAAATATCTAAAGCCGAACCTTTAACATTTGATTATGACTTATTGCCGGATGATGTGCCCATGGAAATGGCACCAGATTACCTTAACAATTCTACCGAATGTTTTGTCAATTGCCTAAATGAAAACGAAACAATTGAACCAACGGCCACCACCACTTGCCGAACACCCACAAAACGTACCTCAACCGAAATTCAATCAACAGCAATAGGGGAACAACCACCAAAAAGGAAACTTTTTTTGGATATCAAAAAAGTTTCTAATTCAGAAAATAATACGGCTGCTACAACCTTGGATACCCCATCAGTAATAGAATATATAACGCAAGACTTTTCTGAGGTAATTAGTCTTGTTTTTGATTTCTTACTGACTACTTTACGGTCTGCCATACTCGTCACATTGCGAGTGCAGTGCAGAGGAAATCGACTTAGTTTAAACACCGATAGTTGGTTTTTTTTGTTGATATATTAAAACAATCTTTTCACTTTTCTACTGCTTCCGACCGTCTCTTTTAAATTAATACATCGCAAGCAGAGAATAATTTTTCTCGAAGCATTCCTTAGTGTTTCGAGTGGATTCAAGCAAAGGATAGATCTGTGTAAACCTTTATTTTACTTTTAGATGGAAATTTTTGTTTTATTTGTATTATCTATAAAAAATTATCTTTCCTTAAGATGTGTGGGGTCGAGACATCGTAATTAACGAGAAAAAATGTTCATAATTGACGTTCGAACGAAAAGACTAACTAACTAGAGCTTGCTAAAGATGATTACGACGTTCTTAGGGTCCTTTAATATTTGTAGCTTATTCTAGCATATTATTATATTCATATATTTTATATATGTTTTCTTTTATAGGCAACAGTAATTAATGTACAATCAGTAGATACCATAAAGAAGCAGCTCGAGGACAGTTGCTCGGGTTTTTCGGAATTAAGTGACAATACAGAGGACTATTTACCACCAACGCCCTGCAGTTCGTTTTCGGCCACTAATCAAAGTGCTTTTACTGATGACTCAAATTCACCTTGCTCGTCCAAAGCACAGAATCAGCAATATCCTTCAGATTCGGTATCCACTAAACGAAGACGGGGTCGGCCCGCTAAAATGCATAGTGATATGCCAGATGAATCTAAACTAAATGGCATGAGTAAAAGCGAAAGACAAAAGATGCTGGATCGTTATAAAAATAACGAAGCCAGTCGCAAATCGCGTCTAAAGAATAAAGATCGAGAATTGAGACTAATTGAAGAAGAAAAAGAATTACAAATCAAATATAACGAATTGGAAAGAATTTTAGAAACCCAACGCAAATTGGAAAGTAAATTAACCAAGGCTTTGAAACGTCGACATTTTAATAGCGATCCTTAGGTCTAAATGTGCGAACATCAAGAGCATCTCATGAATTTTTTTAAATATATATCTTCTTTTTTTTTAAACTAATTCGATTGAAACGATAAGATTCACATCAATGTACCTAAGTCAAGCCTCCCCCATCGATGAGTTATATAAACGCTGGAAGGCAGCCATATAATAACACTATTTTAGAATATACGCTTTAGAATTTAAGTTGTCAAACCGTGTAATTTGTAATATAGCTGTCATTTAAGTGTCCACGTGAACGGCAAGCGTGTTAAATGTGAAGCATAGCTTTTATTTTGTTAGAGTTAATGTTGTTGTTAAAATACATTTATATATATAAGAATAATAAGATCTCTAGGGAGACTTCCAAGTTAGAAGAGATCGCAAATTATTAATATATTTCTTTTTTTATTGTCGTTGTTCACTTTTATGATTTGAATTTGAATTTCAATTCATTTATTTCACGTCTTTATGTGTAAAGCAATTTTTTTTCATCTATATATGAAATGTTTCATTTTAATACGTTTAAAGTTTGATTTTTATCATTTTACGTTTTTTCATTATTTTATACGCTACATATAGTTATAGAACACTTAAAAAATACCCAAACAAAATAAATATATATTTAATAAATAAGAAAATAAAAATTCACGAATAAAAATAAAATACAAAGAGAAAAATTTAATAAACATTTATTTTAAATAAAATATAAAGCATATAAGGTTACTTAACCATGCCCAAAAGAATACAATCAAGCGTTTTATTGATTAAGCTGCTTGTTTCAAGTTTTACATACAGCTCTTGTGTAAAAGTTCTTCTTCTTCTTCCTTCTTTTTCTTCCTCTTCTTGTTCTTGTTGTTCTTCTTCTTGTTCTTGTTACCTACAACTTTTTGGGGTATGGCGGTTTTTTTGTACGTACATTTTGTATATAAACATTTCTCAAATGTTCCTGGCATTCTATGCCAAAATGCGAAAACGGCCACTTTTGATGCAGTTTATTGGCGTTCCTAGCGGTCCTACGACCTCGGGAGTGGGTCCATTCGATTCCTTGGATTGCCCTGAACGCGTTCCAAGTGGAACCATGCCCCTAGGGGGCGTAATACGGGCGCTACAGTGCTTTAAAGTTGCCGATTTTGCCAAAACCATGCATATGCCTACCATTTTTTGGGCAACATTATGTTGGGAAACAAGTTGTTTATAATGTGTATACACGTAATGTATATACACCAACATTATCGTTAGTGAATGTATATACATGTAGACTTTTGTTTACATTGTCTACGTATGACGTCATTGTCTACACACATTATCTACGTCATTGTCTACGCATGTAGACAAATGTCGACTTTTGTTTACGTATTGTCTACATATGTCGACTTTTATCTGCAAACAATGTAGACTTTTATTTACATCAAGTACACTTTTCTCTAGATGTAATACTTACGTTGCTTGCTTGCAAACGAATTACCAAACAAATTTTTTTATTCATACTTTGTATATTATTATTGCTTTTGTGATTATAATATTTCTTCATAAAATACAAATATAAATAAATATATCTAGCAAAATAAAAACTTAAATTAAAAAACAACACGAATAATGTATGGAGCAGAAGGTAAAAACTAAATTTTCTTCGTCATTTAAGTTATAATATTGAGATCTTAGAAGGCTTCTATTCCTAAGGAATGTAGAAACTAGATTTGATAGACCAGGAGTAATGGGTCCGTCTATTTGCGTGTTGCCAGTAGAAAAATGCAAAAGTAGCTAAAGTTCGAGCGCGACAGCTATCGATTGTAGTACAAATTTCTAAAACTGGATGTAATTCAATCTAATGAACTGATAACCGAAAGAGGGATTGAAAATAATTATCCTCTTCTAGGAAAAACCAAAAACTTTTACCCACCACTTAACCCATTTTTGGGTAGATAATGTACCTTCATTTGAGGAGGTTTTATAGTTATATAGTAGTAATAGTATAGTATACTACTATATTATGTATAGTGGTATATAATTTTTCCACCGTTTTTCTGTTAAGAAATTGAAAAAGTATAGTTTTTCCACCGTTTTTCTGTTAAGAAATTGAAAAAATATAGTTTTTCCACCGTTTTTCTGTTAAGAAATTGCAAAAGTATAGTTTTTCCACCGTTTTTCTGTTAATTTGTTTGTCTCTGCTTCCGGTCGCCAACCAATTATTTGTTGAATGCCAATCACAGGTGTAAATTGGACCACTGTGTGCTGTAAATTGCAATAAGCACTTCTCACCCCTTTTTGAAATAAACTTTATTAAATAAAACAAATTTTGTTTTTATAACGCGTAAGAGTTACTACCTCCTTAAGTCACACAACTGGACAGTACCATTTTCTGATACAGCCGAGAATGCGTTATGGTAGTATAGTAATAGTAATAGTTTTAAACATTCTGTCTTGCTTGCCTTACGATAAATAAGCATAAAACCTCAACAAAGTGAAAAAAAATAAGATTTAAATACTCGTAAGGGCATGGCCGATTGGTTCCACTTTTGGACCTAAAGAGTAGAGTGCTTCGTAAAGTGAATGTGAAAAATTTCAACCTTCTTTCTTTAATAATTTGTGAATAGCGAGCAAGAAACCAAAAATTTTTATCAAAAAAAGTGAGTTGCGTTCAGTTTACGTTCCGTTGCGCGCTTCTGCTCCAACCAATTTGGCCCGTTTTCAATACAAAACCTGCGTGCAGAAAATGCCAATGTTTCTACCAAATTTCAAGTCGATATCTTTATTTTTGCAACCAGGACATTGCCAACAATACAAAACACACAGACGGACAGACTTGGCTAAATCAACTCAGAATTTTACGCATATCAAAAATACATTTACTTTATAGGGTATCCTGGAGCTTCCTTTTGCCTGTTATATATATTATGGAAAAAAACAAAATGAGTGTACTCCCATCTTACACTGGTGGGTACAAAAAATACCCCGAAAGTCTTTTATATAATTATCAAAAGCACAAAAGCAAAATTTAATAATGAAAAAAAAAAACAGGTAAGCGATTTTAATGGAAAAGTACAAAATACGGTGGATAAATACCTTTTTTTTCTTGTTAAAAACATTTACTGCGTCTTGCAGAGCCATTGTCGTGGGAAATGTCGATGTTGTCGCCATCACCGGCGATTGTTTCATCAATACTTGTATCATCATCGGGAATTTCTTCATCGCTGTTCTGTGCCGTAGAAGCGGTAGTGCCTAAGGAAGCAGTCTAAACATAGACATATTCGAATTATAAGAACAACATCCAACAGAACTTAGGCAGCATGCTAAACTCACTTGTGATAAAAGCTCATCGCCGTGTAAGTCCTTGTTTTTCAAATTACCCAGAAGAAATACTGATCCACAATTATTAGCTGTTAACAAAGCCTTAACTCGAAATAAATAATTCTCCACAGTCTCCCTGAGCGAGGGTATTTGACTAATAATGGCAGTATTAAGTGCGGCCTACAGGAAAAAGTAACGAAATTGCTAAAGTTTATGAAAATTATTGAACCAAAAATAAAAAAAAACTGACTTACTTTGGAATGGCAACATAAATGATGTAAATATCTTGTGGTGATCTGCAGATTCTTCAAGAGTTCACAAACCTGTTCAGGATTCTGCTTTAGATGCTTCTCAAATACTTTAAGACCATCTTGTACCGTTACTTTTAAATAAAGATGAGAATACTGAAAAAAAATTGCAATCAAACTTTTTAGTACTCGACATGAACACGCAACGCATTATTCTAAGGAGCATTGTACCTATTTTCAGAGGTTTTATTAATACTAATAATTTTGGAATATAAGTAAGTACCTTAAGGAAAATTTGAAAATTTCTTGAAACATCTGAGTTTTGTACTATTTCTAGTAGCATATTCAATAGCTTACAACTCGACTCCCATACATTTAATTGATTACTCGACGATTTTGCATCACCTACGGCTAGTTTTAATGAAGAAACCAAAATTTCACAGAGGCCACGGAAAAATAATGGAAAATTTGCTCTAAAATTATAGTATTTTTTTTTTTGTAAATTTCCATCGCACAATAGCACAATAGTTTAAACTTACTTTTTAATATTCGGGAATGATTTTAGAGAACAATCTTTGCCATTTAGATGTTTTGATTCTTCGCGTACAATACGCAATATTTCCCGTTGCCGACGAAAATCGGAATCTTTAAGGAATCCTTTAACCAATTCATCCAAATAGATATTACATTGCGCACCTTTTTCTAAACTGCCTTCATAGCTGAACCATTTGCGACACAATAAAGTTCGACACAGTGCACCTGAATACAAGTAACAAGTAATTATTTAAGATTAAATGCATAAATGTGCTGTTAAAACTTTCTCTTCATAAACCTAAGTCACGCGTGCGCACAAGGGACTGATATAAATGAAAACCAGAGAATGTGAGGAAATCTATAAATTTAGACATTGGCTCGCAGGTGTTTGTCACGACATTGCGTGCACTCTACGCCTACAATTTCTTAAAATTATTGTAGAATACTGTTAAGGACCCAGTCGAGAAAGTATTTAAATAAGTTGATGTTTGGAAAAAGTTAAAATTATATGTTGCGATTTTCATACCTTGTAAGTAAAAGTAAAGACACCTAGTTCTGGAAGAATATATGGCAGGACATTTTTAGTTTATCTAGCATTGGAAAAATTCACATGGTTTTCGACCAAACATCGCTCAATCAATTCAGATCAATTTGACTTCTCTACCTTGAGCTCTTCTAATTTCGAAATATCTATCCCTTTCACGGACTTTTGGAATTTGAGAAAAAGGAAGTTTGTTATTACATTTTGATTAATTTCATGCTGGGAAAATATCTGTCTCATCTTCTGATCTCACAATCATTGTAAAGGATGAATATATTTGGACTCCTACATAGCTCGCAATCACTTCTCTCGAAGAACTCATTTTTTGTTGAAGTATTTTTTCGTTTTTTCCCTTCCTTATTGGTAGCGTTAGGGCGTGATAACACTGTTGCGGCAATTATCGGTAAGCTATGATATGTATATAATAAATCATACAAATACCGTGGAAATACTTACGCATATCTTGGGCTTGTTTTTCTTTAGCCTCCTTGTCGGAAAGAGCACTTAGTAGAAGCATTAATTGATAAAGATTGACGGCCGATTTTAAGTCAATAACACAATTTTCGTATGCCGTTAAATAATCGAAAGCTTCTGCTGCCAACACAGCAACAGATTCGCCAAATAAATGCTGAGCTTTGCTCTCGTCCATGAACACAAGTAGTGATTCTTGAAAAAAGTATACACATAGTATATATATATATATATATTAGTAATCAAAGTAAAAATATTTCAAGCCCAACTAATACTTTTCAACTTATTAATATGCTGTTCGTTAGCAAACCATTGGGGCCATGAGAAATACGCGACCAACAGACGCAGAGACAGACTGAAGCAAATTTTTAACAAATTCAATTCTTCTGTAAATAAATCTGCGTGACTGTAAATATGTTGAACTTGATCCAATTTACTGTTGAGGACGACTGAAATCTGCGAAAATCATTATAAATTTAATATGTTTAGCATAAACATTAAACAGAATAGTCGGACGTACCTTTTTCATATTTTCGTTTATAATTCGCATAAAATGCGAAAGATCACAAACGAAGTAGTCGGGATGGGCTATATATTGTAAATGGGTTTCGGTTTGAAACTTTTGTATACCGACAACTGATTCTAGTTTACTAACGATATCGGATAAAATGAATCGTAATTCTAGTAATCCTATTTCCACACCTACTCTCTCCGCCGGCAGTGGATGAGTCAAGTTAACTTTCTCCTTTAAAATCAATATAATATTGGTGTCCAATTGCCTATATGTTTTTATTGTAATATTGTAAAAATTTATATTTTAAGTGAATATAATAAAATTTTACCTGTAGATCTCTTTAGGTCCATATAAATTTTCGAAATTATATTTAGTAGAAATTTTGGATTTGCTAACGCTTTTCGTAGCAGTACGTAAGGTATCATTGGCAATAGTTTCATTTGGAACAGCAGTTTCCGAATGTTTCTGATTGGCTCTGGGCTTCTTGGCTTTGGTTGCGTTATCTGCTATATTAGCAAGTTCAGGAGGTCGCTCCTTGCCTTTTTCTAAATACAAAGACATTTATTTTTGTGCTTATGCTTCAAACAACTGGTTATATATGTAGTATACATCTAACGCTTGCGAATGCTGCGACGCTCAGAATAACTTGATGTATTCGCAAACACAAAACAGTGTACTCAAATACGCAAATTAATTGTAAAGCTGAGATGAACTCTCATTTCTTAAGAAATTTAAACCACAAATCTATCGGCATTCGGACCAACATCGGCGTATTTTTTTTTCTTTTTTTTATAATATAAGGAAAACGTATGTAATGTTAACGAACGGTGGTTGATAGATATGTTTAGCATCGACCTCGAATCTATTGATTCAAAATTGGGTTATTGATACGGATTTATAATCTTCCGTTAAATTAGTTTTTTAGAACGTAAGATAATTTCGTGAAATCCCGATGTAGAATAATGATTTCATCTGCCAAAATGATAGATTATCTGAAACAGGTTTTTCTCAGACCAGTTTTCATAATAAGCAGAAAATATGGCAAAATATTGAACCAATAATGTTGTGCCCTTAACGACCCCATTATTGAGTAGGCGCGTACGCGAAAGAAAATGCATAGTTCGTATTTCCTAAAGCAAACGTTACAGATTTAAAAAAAAAAAAAAAAAAACTTAAAAAGTAGCCCTTTCCGGTGCTTTTTAAGTAAATAACTGTTCTATAGTAATTATTCCTACGTGCTATGCACGCACATATTTGGTGTTCTAAAAGCATACTAATGTGCACTAAATTCTTGATAGTATAAAGCTCACACTCTTCTTGGTATCAAACAAATCAAAAAAAGAAAATATCTGATCGTTGAAGCACTGTTGTGGATGTTGTGGTTTCTTAAAATCCGACCAACTTTCTGTGTAGTTTTGCGTCTTTGATGAAATTATGCACACTAAAGTGGCATATGTTGGCCCAAAAACGAATCATGTTGAAATCCATATCGAATCATCCCATCTAAGAAGTCTTTATAGAAAAACTTTAATATTTTCCGACAAAATATCACATTTTGGCGTAGTGGCGGACGGATCCATTTTAAGTGGATCCCCTTCCGCGCAGATGTTCTTACATAAAGCAATATTTTATATGACAGCAAGGTCTAGCTTGTAGTATTTCATGGTGAAAATTATTCAAAAATAGCTCATTGACTTATAAATTTCTTGCTGCATTTTGGGCAGCTTTCCTAATTTAGGCAAAAAACTGAAGAAAAGTATATTCTTGTCCTCACGAAAGGTAGATATTTACATTGGTATCTTAGGGCGAAAATAAATTTAGTGGTATATGGTACTGAACCCGTCGGTCTTGACCCTTTTCTTTTCATTTACTTACTTTTTGTGTTTATGTTCGTTCCCTTAGATGAATACGTAAATTGACATTGAGGCGGTGTATAATCCATTGGAGCCCTTACTAGCATCTCGTGAATTTTATTTTCAATTTTCATTATCTCAACTAAACGCTGCAACACTTTTGTACGTATCATTGCGTCGCGTTGGGTAGCAAACGAACTTACTGTTTCCCGCATCCAATTGACGCAGTGAAAGTAAATGTCTAAGATCTTCTTTTGCATTTGCTCTTCGTAATCATTAAATATAGAGTCCAAATCAGGATCGTCGAAGAAATCAGGCAAAATAATGGCACAACCGAGCAATGCATTGATAAGCTCCAAGCTGCCTTCGTAACGCTGCATTTGTACGACTCGCACCAAGTTGAATAACGATGCTAATACTAAGATTGAGGATGACGCTCTGAAATAATGCGTGAAAATACATTGTCGTGGATACCACTACAATCATTTGAAATAATTATATGAAAGAAGGTAAGTAAAATTTTCTGTTAGGTATTGCCGCTGCGACTAAAAATTAGTTACGAGTAAAGTTCTAGATTGTCGTGATGTGACGCGTTACGAATTTTTTCCGCCGAAGGGTTGAGCATATAATTGGCATATAATTTCAGTTTTTGGATTGTTTCATGGAATTAAGACAATTGTTGCTTCCTCCTTCACAATAATGGGCTTTGTATAGTTTTTGTTCTGCTTTGCAAAATTTTACGATCTCAAATGCATTTCTTCCATAATCTGATTTAGTAACGTTTTTGATTTTTTAGGGCGGAACTTAAAAAAGTACTGGAACGTTGTAAATCTGAAACTCCGTTTGAGCAGATAAAGCCGAACGGAAAAATATTTCTTTTGAAATGAAAGTAGAACACGTGCCTGATTAACTACCGGAAAAAAAATCGCTTAAGATTAAACGTCAGTTACTTTCCTGCAAAACTGAGCGCACTTCCTTAAATTACTTCATTCCACTTCCTTAAATTACCCAGGGAATTTCATATCGGCATGGTATAGTGGCTTTCGAGCACAGTATTCTACGTCACGTGATAGCTTTTTTGTTTTCGTTTTCATTAAGTACAAGATCAAAAACGGGCGGTTACGGTTGAATCAGTTCAGTTATAATTTTTGAAAAAGAGGAAAAAGGAATATCGGAATACTTCTAGTCTCCGATAATAATAAAAGTTTACAAAACATAAAATCCAAACTTACTCGTTACTAGGTTTTAAAACCAACTCTCCTATATTTATGGCAAGCCTTGGTAATTCGCTTTGTTCGCTATTCGTAGTATCACTTGGAGGATTTATGCACTTCATATAACACAAGTTTATGCCGCTGTCATGACATTACACTTGACATTATTAACAAGAAAGCAGAAATATTTATATCAAGAGATACTTACTCTATTTTCTCGAAATCTTGCTCGACGACAAAGCTATTTTGAAAATAACACGTCATGAGATCACATACCCATATAACAAAATTCTTATCCAGAAGCAAGCTATTTGCACGATCGCTTTTGTTAGCACAAAACACAATCGCCAACTCATCGTAGAATAAAGCCATTAGCTCTGGGGAGTACATAGTCGAAGTTTGCGTGCGCACTAGAATTTAATGAAGTTATTAAAATTAAAAAAAAAAAAGATTTGAAGAGCACAAGGAGATCTTGGCCATTAAATGCATAACACCACTCCACAACAAGTTAGTTTTTCATTGAATAAAAATCGAAGGAAAGTTGAATGGCATTTCATGCTTTTTCATCGAGTTTGATAAGCAAACAAGAAAATAAAGAGATTGATTTTAAGAAGCTTTTATGCGTAGTATTATACTCTCCACAGTAGGTGGTGCAGGTTGTAAATATCACAGTGAACTTACTTAAATAATTGGCCGCTATCTTGCCTCTGCCATCGGGTAAATCATCAGCTGTATTAAAACTAGATTCAAAATCGTCCGACGTCACGGCAGTTTCGTCAATACGGGCTATGCAATCAATTAGTTGAACAGTAGCTATAATACCTTGCTTTTTGACTCTATGAAGGCGGAAGAAATACGAATTTTAGAAAAATTTATAATTATGATACATGGAACTTACAGCGAATTCCTATTAATTAACTGCTTTTTGACCAATATATCAAGTTGATCTTGTAAAGTGTCACACTCATCCAGCGTGGGTATAGGGTAAGCAACAGATGACAATAATTCCATAATAATACGCGTTTGTGCTAAGGACATTTCGTGAATATGATCCAGAAATGGCTAAAATAATGATTAAAAAGAATTGAGTAAAAGAATTACCACAATTACGAATACAAAAGGGAGTACAAAATGAATTATCAACGGAACTTTACCAATAATATCGTGCCCCAATTATGTAAAATCTTAGGATATAACCGCCATAAGTCACGCAGCGTTTTTAGAGCGAAGTTTGCAGTAGTTTGAGATGAACGTTCGCAAGTTAATTCCAAGAGTTTCTTCAATATCGACTTTTGCACGGAACCGGAAATTTCGAACAAATATCTAAAAATTAAAATGTTTTTTTGTAAAAGATATTTTAATATATTTAAGCAAAAATCCCGGATATTTTTTTTACATCTCCCAAGTCAAATATATGATGCCGATTGTACCCTAACAATGCATGTGAATACACCTGAAAATAGCTCACAAAGTATTTGTATATAACTTTGATTAATATGCTCTCGATTTACACACAATGTCTTTTCAAACTTCGATCACAATAAGGAGAAGAGGAAAGAGAATTTAGAAAACAATATTCGCTCTAAGACTTTTCAGTTATTTATACACTCACTTTCTCAACAAGAAGTTGGCGGATGAGTTTAAATTTTTAAGCCGCATCTTTCTTCTTTTTTTTTGTGTTTCTTTCAAATCTCTTCCATTTGCTTCTTTCCATATTTCCAATTGTTCGAACTTAGTCTCTGAGCGAGGCAAACAATTATGCTAAAAAGCGAACTTTAAACAACAAGTGAATGCAAATGAAGGTAAGGATGAATCTCAAAGTAAGAAAAAAGGAAAAATATTTGCGGCTACAAACAAAAGATTGAATCCAATTATTATAGGAAACAGGCCGCATATCTACAGCTAGGGTAGACTTAATACGAATATAAATGGCCCTGACATGCACTTTAATACGCTTTAAAAGAAATAACAGTTTTAATATTTGTTTTTGTTAGTCGTGGTATGTATGGTGTGTAAAAGAAGAATTTGTGACATTTTTAGTTTTTTTTCCGTAATTAAGATTTGTATTCTTACGTTGATTTACTTACCTACAGGCTGATTGGGCAAATTCAACTGTAGTTTGATTTTTATCTCGTAAAAAACAATTTAAAACCTCCATTAATATATTCCAATGATGTTCCAATATGGGTGTATACTTGTCCCGCATTTCCAATATTATCGAAATAGGCATATTTTTGCTATGATGTTTTAACTAAAAATTTCCTTATTAAATAAAATAATAATATTTATATTTACGAAATGCTTACAATATTTTCAATGTAAAGGGTATTGTCCTCGCGTACGTCCATTAATAACAATAGAACTACGAAATCTATAGATCTTAGAAAAAGAAGTGAGATTCTAGATTAAGAGGCTGACTTGTGCAATTTATATTTCATATCCTCACTTAATCTGTGCAGTTGTCAGATTAGCAATTGTCTTAAGCCATATTGTGTAGAATTTTTTTGAACGTATTAGGCTCCTTTCTATGTTATTGAATAATTCCAACTGTGCCTGTTTATCTTTCGCCGAAGAGAGTGATGTATGATTTTCACGCCAAATTAATATTTCACGTAGGGTATTTACCAGCTGCCAAACCCAAGGAACAGATTAAAGAAAAATCACAATTTATAAGCGTAAATGTATGTAAGAAATATGAAGCACTTGAGATAAGCTCAGTATACCTCTTTTACGCTATTCTCACTTTCTTCTCCCAAAACTTTCATTAATAATTTTACCAACTTGGGGATGGTCTGTAGAAAAGGGTTTTAAAAAAAAATATTTCACGGTTGAATGCAAATGTGTTTCCTTACCTCGTGTGGGCATTGATCTTCTTTGATAAAAGCTAAGATTTGACACCGCAATTTTGCTTGCATTCGTGCACTTAGACTTAAATTATTTAAGGTCTCTATGCCTGGAGGTTGAAATAGCTCCTTACTATTGGTTAGGATGTCCCTGGAATAGAGTGACGAATTAATAATTTATTCGGCAAAGAAATTAAAAGTTTTCCTTACATCATTAGTTGAGCAAATTCGTCATGTTTACTATTGTCCAAAATGAAGCCAGTATTACTTATTATATGCCATCTATTAAGCTCCGAAGATTTCTCTAATATAACTTTAATACGTTCAAAAATTATATCGCTATGCGATGCAGAAACGTTGTACAACTGAGCTAGCATTAAAGGCAGCAAGGGAACCCCATTTTGCCGAAAAATTTCAGCTTGGTTACTTGCAAACAGAAGATATAGAAATTGATAAAAGGGTATTATATGTTAACGACTAACTAACCTTTGTTGAGCACATTCTTCTATTTTTTCCAGAAGCAAGTCCAGCACAATTTCACGCAAATATTCAATAGTAAAAAAGTTAGTAATCATATTATCCTGAGATTGATATGTATTTTCATCACCGGGTATATGGATAGTGCACCCGCTGAGTAACTTGACGGCCATTTTGGGCCAAGCAGCTTGTAAACCATTTTTAAACATTTCAAGATGATCTTGAAAATTTTGATTTTTGTTAAATAACTCACGCAGTCTGTTAACAAATGTTATATGATCACAAGCTATAAAATATTTAAAAAAAAATAAAAATGTCTTTTATACTATAATTTCAAGCACTTACTTAAGACAAAATTTTCATCATCGGTTAGCTGCACACCGGCTTTTGTCAATGCCAGTTCGAAATAAGTGTTTGGTGGCCTTTGTGAAGTGCTAGTCAAACGTGACTGCGTTCTGCCTAAAGTGGTGGCAGTTATCGCACTACGTTGCGACAAATAACGCTGAGTAGGTTCTTGCGAAGCTGGTATATTTTCCTCACTACTAAGCACATCCATTTCCTCGACATCATTTTGTGCTCGATTTCGATTTTGCTGCGAATTTTTTTCGAAAATTTAAAAAATTATATTTATTTTGCATTGCTTTTGCTTACCGATAATTTCATTGTCGAGTCTTCATTAATTACATTTAAAGTTGGCTGGTTCTCCTTGGATTTGGTATTTTTGTTGAATTTTCGATTTCTATACATCTTTTTTATGTTGTGTTTCAAAGAATGGAATGCTATTGTTTATCCAATGTACTTGAAAAATATGTTGTCTAAATTTGTAAATGACAAAAACAAGACTATCTTTATACTTCTCGAACTCTCATTAATACAACTTCAAAAGGGCACTTTTCAAAGAAAGGAAGCAATACTTTATGCCCTAAATAAATGAGACAAACCCAACACAAGAGTACTTTCCACAGTGTGAAGTACCACAATAGTTGCACTACATGGGTAAAAGTATTAAAACGTAATTCTTCTTTTTCCGTTCATCCCATGTCTCCAAATTTTTTGCTAACATAACCTCATACATCAATAAATTCAGAAAGGGAAAGAATTCCTTGGCCTTAATAAAATACACATACGCCCTAGTAAGATTCGAAATGCTTTTCACAATGTAAAGTAAAAAAAAACTATTTCAAAATGGCGCCAAAAATATTGAATTGCAATTTTTCATCTAATTTATAAAACAAAGAGACTGCAACCAAATTTGTGTAACTTTTTGCAGCGGGGACTTTATAATTCTTCAACTTTTTCATTAATATAACTTCCCGACAAATTAATAAGTTAGCACACAATTGACTTGTGGAAGAAAGGAAGCCATACTTTATCCTTTTAATAAACGACACGAGCCGCGCTATATTGGATTTTTAATTCTTTTTCGATATAAAACGGTAAAGCATCTGTATGGCCGACACAAAAATGTTAACAAGAAATATGTTGTCCAATTTATGGAACAAAAGGACCGCAATCAAATGTGCGTAAATCTTTTTTTATTTTCCTTTGAGTAAAAAAGCAAAATTAACTAATCGGAATTATGTTATTTTCAATCGTTTTTTCCTCTTCTAATAATTTAATAGTTCGGTGATTAAATGTCAGAAAACGCAGTGTTGTATGTGCGATCTAGCCAATCATCACAATTAATTTCTAACACAGGGATGTATATCGTTATCAGTAGCAAAAGAATATCTAAAATAAATTGCACTGCTTTATCCAATTTGATTAACATTTTTATTATCTGATTAAAAATTCTTTTTAATTTTTCTTCTTTTTTTTGATTTAAAAAAATCGTAACGACTATTATTGCTTACAAAAGATTGTTTGCTTCAAATATAAATTTAACAAAAAAAATTTGTTTCTTGTCTATATGGTGTGTAAATAATAATATGTTCGATTTTCCTTTTGAACACATATTGTTTAATTGCTTATAATATTTGTATAAGTATTTAACGTATTTATGTAAAAAATTTAAAGCAAGTTTTAAATTATTGCACTTACTTGATTTTATAGATAAGCTTAAAATATAAGATTGTGTATATATTATGCTCACATAATCAGTACAGTTGCTATAACTGTAACTTTCTTTTTTAAATTTTTATTTTTGCTTTTTGCTGATATACTAAAGGAAGTTTTCATGTTGATATTAGAAGAAGAAAAATTGATCCATAGTGTTTCGTATATAAATTAAGATAGACTAACTTCGTAGCAATCTTTGGGTGCAAAACGTCGTATAAATAACGGCTGTTAAAAGCCTAATCGTTGTTGATTCGTTATTATTATCTTACATACATATATATATATATATATATATATATATATATATATATATAATTAGAATTGGACAAATACTGGTATTATATATCAGTTGTTATGTTAGGCAATAACTAATAGCTAATATGAATAAAAAAGAGATAGTAATTAAAGACTTTCGAACGAAAGTCTAATATTAATAAGAAATAAATTTATTTATTGTGGCTTTTTGCCTCGTCTACGTTTAAAACCACCCATTTGCTTAAGCAATTGTGAATTCTCATCATCAACATCCATATTCGGTTCCCATAGTCGTAAACGTCTGGGTATATACATTAGACCCAGCAAAGTGAGAGCTGGAACGATTATAAAATTTAAATTAAAAAAAAAAAAAACAAAAATTCATTCTCTAGAGTTTAATATCTTACAATTTAATATGCAGGGAAATATAACGTAAAAGTTCAAAGTACTCGAACGAAAATATAAGGCCTCGGTCAGATATAAAACCATCGTTACTGCTAAAGAACAGCCACCCATACTAACAACTCTGAAATGTGACGGAGAATACGTTACATTTTCTATCATACGGCTGCAAAAATCCATAATATTACTTACGGTTTATAATGAATGTAAAGCGTACAATGAACCAAAGCTATCGCCTTCAATAAACAATACATTCCTATTATACGGGCCACCGTATAATCGCCTACAAAGACATAGAGTATTTTTTAAGTGCTTCATTGATATAGCTATTGTTTTGGTTTTACAGGACACCGATATATTCTCATTTATATCAAGAATGGAATAGCGACAGACGAGAACCGAAATAGCCGACGAATCGTGATCATACTCCCACGCGGTGATCGGCTTTCTTATTTTGAGTTTTCTAACAAATTTTGTATTTAAAAAGCAATCCTTTAGGCATACTATGGGTGTGCTTGTTAGTAAGTCTATGTTAACACTTAAATGTGACATTTTTTATCCCTTCAAAGTGAAAATCGGTCGAAGTACACGTCTACGCAACATGTAAACTGAGAACACCTTTGTTTTTTAAAAGGAATAAACAATTCATTTTTTGCTCATTACTCATAAGCTGCAACAGATAAATCTGCAAAAATTTATATCAACATTCTGGGGGTGGGTGATGATGTAGCACCTGTATAAAAATGGGGGAAACTGACCACGCCTACACAATGTTGCAGCATATAAATACGTTAATAACGCGCAGAAGCAAGCCTCAAAAACCTCTTATCGTACGTAAACCCTTGGCCACTTTCGAATTCAGAATACACCTAAGCATGTTCGTCTGTGTTGTGTCTGCGAAATACATTCTCTCGCTTATAAATATGCAAAAGCGTTTGAAAATAGCCAAAACAGTTCACACGACACGCCCACAGTGTCGACATGTCTATAGAACCAAAATTGAAAACCCCTTTGCTTACTTTTACTCTTTGCTCCAAAACTAAAACAGATATGCGATATAAATTTCCACCAAATTATTGTACAAAAATAGAAAAAAATCAGCCACGCCTGCAAATTTATATTTTTCCTTCTCTCCAATTTTTTATAGGATAACGGTAATGGGTATAAAAGATTTGGTCACACGGGAATATAATTGTCTTACTTAGTATTTTTGCTGAAAAATTTCGATTTTAAAGCAAGTGCAAGATCGAAAACGAGTAGCATGGGTAGTGGGAGATGGATGTGCTTACCTTCAAGAAACTGCGTTTCAGCCCTATCCAAAAAGCTACGGCGTTCTATGTAACTACGAAATGCCGTCCCTAAGTCCATAAATGCCACGAACGCTATCCAGCCCCGAAAGGCGTAGAGTAATTTACGTTCCATTTTCGTGTGGTACGGCGTTTTTGCGGCTTTTCCTCTCCTTCTCGTTGCAGATATCACAGAACAAGGTTATTGATCTTAACTGTCAAGCTCTTGTATGTCACTCAAACGCTTAAGCTTGAGTAGCTTTGTTGCAAGTACAAAGAATACGAATACTTATGATATGAATCTATGTACGTGCGCGTGTAAAAGGATATGTTTGCTTTATGGGAATAGGCAAATTTTTTTTTTATGTTCTTTCTATACTTCTTTTTTATTATTTTATAGTTCAAACGATTTGTGTCCTCGAAGGTGAAGAAAACAAAAGGCTTTTAACAAAACCGGTTTAAGCAGACACACGAACTCATTGAGAAGTATGAATGTTTGTGATTTATGTTCTCAGGTGATACTATGAATATTTTTTGCGGTTGTAAAGCTTCCGGTTTCCGTCTAAGTAAATATTTGTTTTTTTTTTTTATTTTTATGCTTTGCTTTATTTTCTTTTTTATTTCTTGTCTTTTTTAAACGCTTGGCAAAATCAATAACATATTACAAATAATCTGCGACAGGCAGTGAGTTATTTGTTACGTAGAAATATTTGGGACAATTTCACTTTAGAATAAGAAAAAACTTTATGTTAACTAAATTTTCTTTGCATTCCTTGTATTTCAATTTTAGTTTAATTCATTCAATTTTATAACATATTAAGATTTTTTTTTCCATTTGTAAAAAATTTGTTTGAAGATTTTTTCATTGAAAAACGTTTAGACTTTTACGACGAACATAAAAAATTGTGTTTAATATTTGATGTCTCTTTATGAGCTAACAAATCTAGTAACTGAATTGTATTCTTACTGGGGGTTGGCCGCGAGCATCTATCATGCTCTTCCCCAACATTCATCTGAGGTCATGTACATTTATATATATATATATACATACCTACGTATGCGTATAGCACAAGCAAAAATGAGTAAAACTATGAATGATATGATTGAGTTTCATTTACAGCAAATATTCTACATTCTGTTTATGAAATATAAATATTCAAGTCTTGCGCCTTACGAATTGCGCTCTTCGTTCATTTATGAGAGAGATTCGCTATTGAGAATAACGCAGTACTTCGTTTCTTCGTTGATTTGCATCTTGTTTGATATAAAATTTCTGTAAAGACGTGACCTTGCTCTCAAAATTTATGGAAGATAAGGTTTAGGGATTTGCAATTAACAGAAGAATGTTTGCCATAAATATCACAAAGTTGCGCAAACAGACATATGGACAGACAAACAGGCGCACAGTGTTTAGATGCATTTCTAATTTACAATTGGCTAAGAATTTGTATACTTTTTGGGGTTTTTGAAGCTTGTTTCTGCACGTTATAAAGGTATTGCAAAGGCGCTATAATATTGGGTAGGAAATTTTTGTATATTTATCTGCTATAGTTTATGAGTAGTGAGGAAAAAACCGATTTTTCATTAATTTTGAAAAGCAGAGGTATTCTCAGTTTACGTTGTGCTGGGGGCGTATGATTCGACCTGCGTGCAAGAATTTCCAATGTTTCTGCCAAATTTGAAGTCGATAGCTTTACTTTTGCGATCAGGACAAAGTTGACAATAGAAATACACAGACGGACACGCCTAAATCGATTTAGAATTTGATGCTGATCAAGCATATACATACCTTGTTGGGTCTGTGATACTTCCTTCTGGGCGTTGCAAACGTTTTGACAAAATGAATATACTCCTCATCTTTCGGTAAAGATATAATTTACAAGGTATTCGGTTATGCTAAACAGTAGACAGTGTCTATCTCGGTTTTCTTATGACTTATTTGCAAGCTTGAAAGAAAAAATCATGAAGCCGTCATGAAAGTTAAAAATCAAGTTTCCTAAGACGGACTGAACGAAAATTAGTAATGGAATTATATTGACACGATTACTATTGATTTTTTATCCGCAGATTCACATTTATGTGAAGAGACGCAAACTGTAAAAAGAAAAAAGACGAAAATGTAGGAGATTGATGAGCAGCTGAAAATTGGCTTTTATACCGTATTCGCGGTTTTCGATTCTTTTAATTTATTTAGTTGTAACTTGTTAAACATTTTCTAATCCATAATTGAGTGTAAAAGTGGCGCACATTTTTGTTTTCTCCGTTCACGATATAATCGATAATAATCGGCTATCACAAGCCAAAAGTAACGATAATTTACTGCAGAGTTGCATTGTTTTTAAGTGTATAGAGTAACAGTATCCTACATTACTTCATGCGAAATAATTATTCACAGTTCCTTCTCATCATTTAAAGTTTTCGACATTTTTAGTAGGTTAAAATGTTATTTCTTCCCGTTTTTTGTCGAAAAATGTTAATAAAAAAAATACAACGTCTTTTCATTTAAAGTTTTTTTTTTTTTTTTTAAATGGGGTTTTATATGGATAATAATGGTTATCCGACCCGAATATTTCAATAGCATCGATTTCTAGACCAAAATATGACAAAATGTCTGTGAAATTACAACTCGTAGGTCGCAAACAAACATGTGTTGACAGATATCAGACAGAGAGACGGACAAACGGATTTAAATGAATTCAGAAAATGAATGTGACATACTGAGTGGTGTGCAAATCCATGCAAATTTAATTTACATTTATCATATCACGCATCATGGTAACTTCAAATTAAATTAACGCGATATGTTTTAACCTGTTCACCCTTCACTATAAGCAACTTCTGCAACGCTTAAATTAATTTCTCCACGATTTGTGCCGGTCATATACCATATATAAATTCGAACTTTTTAATTGTGAAAAACACGTCTACAAAATCTTCACTTTGCTGCTAGCGATTGCAATACTTTTTCAATTTAACAATAGGAACGTGGAACCAATTCAATCTAACTATAATTACCGTAAAAATTACATCGAATTACATTGGAAAATACACCGAAGATGGATGTCTGAATTTTGTAGATGTCCGGGATTTACTGCCACGGTATTATTATAGATTGAACAGAGGCGCTTGAGCAATTGCAACAATTTGTTTCTGATCAGAATACGCAACCTTTTCTATTTCATGTTTTTTTTTTTGACCATTCGTTATTACCGTTGTGTTTCCATGCAAAATATTCAATTCATTTTATTATATAAAAAGGAAGGGAATTGCAATGATTTCACAATGTCATTCTAAGTGAGAAGCGCAAAGGATACAAATTACTTCTAGCACATAAACTTCTTAAAAAAAAAAAAAACGAAAAAATTAAGTAAAAGGAAATGATCTTTTCTTTCTCACTGGAAATATATGCAAGCAATGGCGAAGTTGGAAGTTTTTCCTTGTTCTTTATAAAATCAATCGAATTTATGTATAAAAAAAATTGAAGATAAACTGTGCGATATTTAAATACGTAATCAGTTCTTTTCTTTAATTACTCTGTATATGCAAGATTTTAATAAAAAATTGTTTTTGTTTTTAATTTTTTAGAAAATATTTAAAAATAATTAAATTATTGTTCAGGAGCTTTTAAAATAGAAATAAAAAAAAAAAAAAAAATTAATTAACAAATAATAAAATAAAAACGAAAAAAAAAAAGATTTTAAACCTCTTAACCGCAACGATGACTCAAATCCTATCATGTATTAATGACCAGTTTTCTGTGCTTGTTGTTGCTGTTGCTGCTGGTTTTGTTGGGCCTTTTGTTGAGCTTTTATAAATTCGGGATAATCTATATATCCATCACGTGACGTATCATCCATTTGCAAAATGGGATCAATTAAAACGACCAACTCTTCATCAGTGAATATTTTTTCTTCTATTCGAGGTTGTTCGGGATCATGACCATGAGTATCTTTATTTCCTTGCTCTTCATATATTCGTGTAAATGTTGCATCACAAAAGTAACATTTAATATTTCGCACCAACGATGCCAAAGAAATCGTCACAGACACGTGAAATTAAATAATATTACTTTAAGTTAACAACAGCGTAAAAAGTTGTTTTTTTTTTTTTTTTACTCTTTTATAACATACCATGCCAATGTATTAACGATTTAATCAATTCACAGCCATCTAATTTATTGTTATTATCGGAATCATGCATTTTAAAGTAATGAAATTGCAGTTCGGCCTCAGACATTTTACTAGTATCAATAGGTACTTGCAAATGCTCTTGTATGTGTCTGAAACAGCGAAGAAGCAAAAAAACAACGTATAAATCTCTTTTCGTACGAGAGGCAATATAAATAAATCAATTATTTACTTTGATTTGTAAGGCTTTGATTATCAAGCATAGTTGATAAGATTTGATATAGTTTTTTGTTTAAATTCTCTGGACTTACTCTCTTTCGTGTTGAATATTAGCTGCATTAAGAACCTGGCCTCCATGTCCTTGCGACGCATGTTGTGGGTGCACTCCTTGTTGTGCCTGTTGCTGAACAGGTATATGATGCGGTTGTTGTTGTTGCACAGGTACATTTTGATATTGCACTGGCTGATGCGGTTGATTTTGTTGCTGCGGTTGCTGTAATGGAACGTGTTTCCGTAAAGTAAATGAATTTCTTTTCTATTTTTTCAATTTGATTAGCAACCCACATATTGTTGAGGAGCTACATTAGGTGGTAAATGTTGTGGCTGTTGCTGCTGATATTGACCGGTCTGCAGTTGTGGTGGCGGCGGCTGATGATATTGGGGTTGCTGTTGTTGATGTTGCTATAACACACACATGTTCACATACATATTTTATGATAATTTTTTGTTTTACAAAAATTTATTAATTAATACTCACATAGTGTTGTGGAGATACTCCGGGCGCTACCCTTTGGCCTTGAATTTCGCTAAGAAAACATACCAATAAAAAGGACCAAAAAACATTTAACATTTTATAGGTTTTTTTAATAAAATTTTCGGAATCTCTTGGCACACAGTCTATTGAGGGGCAAAAAAAAAACAACTGACACGTCAAAAATAAGAACTCACAAATCTTTGCTTACAACAACAATAAATATAAACAAACACGTCTACACGTGAGGTATGTTCAATGTTATTCAACAGGAAAACTGTTAGCGAGCACAACTTTTATTTCCCTACATTTGATGCAAAATTATTCAACAGTGAGTAGGGAAAATGGTTTATTGATGCCTAAAAAGTATAGGGTCGTCAATACGTCAATAGATATCAATTAGATATTGTTTTCATTCAGCTCAAACTCTCAGCTGATTAGAACGAAAAGAGTATCTGCTGCTTATACAAAGTAACGTTACGTCACCGTAATCATGAGCAACTCTGCTTTATTTGTGGTTTCTTTTATCGAACATACCACTGACTGACTGATGGAACTAATGGTAGAGACAATAAAAAAAGGCAAAGCTTTGGAAATCCAATTTTTTATAATAATTTGTATGTGATTGCTGAGTATTAGACATATTTAGTTGACGATTAACTTAATAGTATTAATAGTATTTAAAAAATAACTGTAAAAATGGTAAGTGCGACAAGTAAGTGAAAGCTCTTTATATACGCAATCGTAGAAAGCAACAAGTTACTTTAGATATGTAAATATATTTTGATAAATATATATATATATATATAAACAAGTATTCCTTATAACAATATTTTCATTGTTATTTTAAAGGCTCGCTACTTCAAGGAACAGGATATTGATGGTATGTACTTACATTTAATGGATTGCCGATTTGCAAAGAAACCGGAAGTGAAAGTTTTCGCCATTTACTCGCTTATATGATAAATTTTCTCCTTTAAGAATTTCGCGAATGCTTTTACCTGTTCGCTCGTTCCGGTCAAATAACCACTTTGGATGAATTGACCGTTATTATGAGATCCTTGGGTTTTTCGCCTACAATACAAGAGTTGGTTAATTATCTTAAGAAAAGAGGAGGAAAAATGAGTTTTGCTGACTTTTTGGATGTTATGCATCAACATTCGAAAGTTGAAAACCTACCGGACGAGGTTATAGAAGCTTTTAAGGCAGCTGATTCTAAAAACACTGGCTTCATATCAGCCCGTCAGCTGCGCAATTTGTTGGTTGGCTGGGGCGAAGGTTTATCAATGAGAGAAGTATTTTCCTATACATTTCCATCAAAAATTTCGCGTCTTAAATTATTTTCTTATTAACAGATTGATAATATATTCCGCGAGGCTAATGTTAACAATAACAGTTTAGTGCGTTACGCCGATTTTGTGAAAATTGCTTGCGCTCCTGTGCCAGACTATTATTGAATATCATAATTGATTGACACTTAATCTTTGCATTTTTAAAATAATATTTTCCCTTGTTTATAAACATGTTATGAAATCATTATTTTAATTAAAAAAAATGCCGGGCTGCCGATATCTTTGTTTTAAAGGGATAATTTTAAATGTTCCCATCAATTTGTAAAGGTTACCATTTTGTGAATTGGGACATTAGGTGATGATGATCGTGGTATGTAATCGGCCTAAACGGATACCAACTGACAAAATTTTTTTACAAAAATAGTATGAAAATTTCCTGCGCGATTTAGTGCTAATCGAATTATCGGATACCTTCTTCATTCAAGTTTTCAAGTCGGAAGTGTTTGCTGATGACTTCGAAACAAAATGATTCACATTGATTGAATATATGATAATTAACAAGGAAAAAAGTAAATACTCAGCGACATTTAGCAAGCGGTAAGTCGTTATAACGTAGTTCCTTTCATATCATTTCTAAACAATCATGTATGGGTCGATGAATACATTTCTTTAAGACCTGATTAAAAGTTCAGAAATAAGTATAGGTTTGAATATATAGAAGCAAGAGTAAATACAATGTTTTATGTACAATGATAGGGAAGCATTATACGATGTCTTACTCGATAGTAGGTACGTTGCTTGAAGATTTGAAACATGTTTATAAAGAGAAGATATTTTTACACATGTTGATACCACACTTACGCTAAGGAGATGGTCGACAGAGAGGTTGCTGTACTTTCACGTAGAACTTAACCGACGAATCGGACAGACTGGCCAACCGCTTTTAGAATTTACTTGGTTATGGGTGAGGGATGCTTCGGACTGTGGACGGACAATCATGCGGACAGATTTGTTGTTAGTGAGGGAGCAAAACTCTTCCTTACAACAGAACAGCTCTGGGTTTTGAACCGAAATGTATGAAAGAGTCACAAAGTTATATAAACATGAAAACTGATGGCATTTTATCACATTTTAATTAATTACGTAGACGCAGGTAACGTAACTTTTGTTTGATGAAGCATAAATTCGCCTTTTAATTTATAATTACATTTTTATTGCATTTTTTTCGGTTTTTTTTTTTTTATAATTAAAATTTATTATAGTTATTGCCTTTGCTAAATTCCATAAGGCCTTAAATGATAATATATTCATTTTAAAGTTTCTATTAAGACTTAAGTAAAACGCACACTTTTCTCAATTACCACGAAAAAACTTATTAATTAATACAATATACATAGAATCGAAAACGCACACACGTACACGTATATACGTACAAATATATATATATTATCAAAATTCATAGACGTTTTATTAAGTCGGCATTAGGATTATTTCCATCGAAACAAAAAAAAATAGGTAAAACAAAAAAACTTTAAAACACGTTAAGCTTAAACCATTTAAAAAGATTTCTAAAAAAAAATGTACTTTCACAATCGAAAATAAAAAAAATACGAAAAATGTTTTCGGTCTTGCTTGTATATATAAAAAAAAAAAAAGACAAAAAATAGATCATTATAGTATAGTAGATGCTAAGCGATTGCTTGCTATAGATTAAAATGGTGAGGCATAAGGACTAAGTTAACCTTGTTAGCGCTCAGGTACAAAGATAATCGATTCACGGCCTTTGCCCACGCCTACCCATCGTATCGGTACGAGTGCTGGTTTAGGTTTGGATTTGGATGGTTTGCAAAGGTGAGTCTCTACGAAGCGTACGTATTTTTGTGCATTTTCGGGCAACTCTTTAAAGTTGCGTATATTTTCCGTGCAGGTTCGCCAACCGGGCAGAGTGGCATACTCGACTTCAATATTAGCTAATTCCGCGATAGTACTAGGATAATCTCCCGGTTCCAATACCTCACCATTCGACCGTTTATAACTACGCACATAACAATATATTATTATATATAAAATATGTGTATAGGTATATGAGCTGTTCAACTTACGCTATGGCTACTTTAATTTCGGCTAAAGTATCTAAAATATCCAATTTGGTAAGACAGATCTTAGTGTAACCGTTCACCATCGAACTATACTGCAGTAGAGGAACATCTAGCCAACCGCAACGACGTTTTCTTTTTGTAGTAACACCTATTTCGAAGCCTCGAGTTTGCAACAACTCTCCAATTTCCTATATTTAAATATAAAAAGAAAACAAAAATTACTTTGATCTAAATAGGTTTACTTTGTTTTTAGCTTACATTGAGTTGCTCAGTAGGAAAAGGACCATCGCCGACACGTGTTGTATAAGCCTTAACAACTCCAATTATTTCACCGATTTTATGTGGAGAGAAACCTAATCCGGTCGAAACACCACCAATACAGCAATTGCTGCTTGTTACATATGGGTATGTTCCGAAATCAATATCTAACATGGCTGCGTTGGCGCCTTCTACCAGAACAGTTTGATCGTTCTCCAAGGCGGTGTTCAAAAACCACATGGTATTCTTAACGTAAGGGCGCACCTGTTCCGCATATTCCCTGTAGCGTTGCAATTCCGCTTCAACGTCAACATTTATAGACGGAAACAAACGCTGATGTGTGGACACAATTGATTTGAATCTATTAAAAGTATTCCTAATTACATGGCAAAGCAAAAATAACCAAAAATTTCTAACTTTTCACTGAAAAGATTGAAATCACCCAATAGCTCAGCCACACGTATACCATTACGCGTTGCTTTACTGGCATACGCTGGACCGATACCTTTTTTGGTCGTACCCAAAGATTTGCCACCTTTCTCAGCTTCCTGCATGCCATCGACAGCTTGATGAAAATCAAACACCAGATGTGCTCGATCAGAAATAACTAAACGATGTTCGATCTTTTGCAGACCTTTAGCTTGGTTCTTTAAAAGCTCTTCGAAAAGTGATGGAAGATGTATGACGACACCATTCCCTGAAAATGTAAAAGTGAAACCGAAATTAAAAAAAAAGAACTGACAAATGCATTTTAACTGAGACTCTTTTATAAGCGGCACACACTTTCAAATATTCTTTTTGCTAATGATAGGAACTAAAACGTAGTAGTAATCTATTTTCTTGGACAAAGCTGGCGTTATGAATACATTGCGATGAACTAAGCTGTTAAAAAGGATTATTGTATGTTCTTTGCGCGAAGCTATTCGTCTTTTTGATTTTTTTGCACCCATACTGTTTGCTCAACTTTTTCTGCAACGGCACTGTAGCTCTGCCCAACTGCCTTTAGGGCTAAAAAAGCACTTCAGCTTCAATAGACTCAACAATTGTGATTCTATTGAGGAGATATTAATCATTTCGATGTTTATTACCCTTTACAGAGGATGAACTAAAGAATAAAGAATTTGCGTTTTATCTATCAATCGTCTCGATGGGTTTCCTACGATGTATCACTGAGTCTTTTCCAGCGGTGTGTTTCAAGAATTTGATTTAAAAATTGTAAGGACGTTTGTGTTTTTGGTTACAATGTGTATTTTTTACTGCCAGACCACAGCTACCATGATTATGCATCTTACGATACTAATGATTCCAATCACCAGTATACGAGTTTGCAAAAGATTTACTTCGTGAAGGAGAGAAGAGAAAACCCGACATGGGCTTTTGGGTGTAGCCGGTACGGGACTGGAATTATTTATCTGAGGGGGATTCGCATGTAGTGGAATTTTAGCTCTTCATTCACCCTACCACGGTTTCTTTACATCCGTAATTACCATGTTCGAGCTGCGATCATAGGTTTGGCTGTTGCGCTCATGCGTTTGCTGCGTCTATTGCTTTCGGCTGGCACGCTACGACGTTGTTACGTACTTTTGCCATACTGCCAGCGTATAGTTAGTTATACAACTAAATAATTACGTACTGGAACTTAGCTGCGTGGTGCGTTAAGAGCAATGGAGTTGCATTGTGCGCTTCATAAGTGTGACTGACTGAAGCTTAGCGAATAATTTAGTCGGATAGTTGATCGTACAGATATGAGAGAATTGTGTGGTAAATACGAGAGCTTTAGATATAGTCTTTGGCTGACTTTGGAGAAAAACGCAGCCCTACCGTGAGTTTTATAACAGTTTTATAGTTTAGTTCTCTTATACTTTTGACAATAACTTAGCTGACGTGGGTGTGCACCACTAAAGCTTTCGATCAAGCAGTAGCTTTGAAGTTAATGGGAATTCGTGTTTTGTTTAATCGGTGGTTTTAGTCGATTAGCTGTGCGCTTACATATGCCATTACGTGAAGTATTTAAGTACGAAGAAAGAAAGCAAATGTTTCCTTAAAAGTTCCTTACTATACCTTGCTCGTGATAATAATGCCATGGCAATAGAGTACAAACTCTATGGAGTCATAAAGTGTTTCCTTCATTGCTAGGGCTTTAGACTGCATACGGCCAAGATATGGGCTCTGCATAATATTATTATGTACGAATGCATGAAGGGGTTTGATATCCATCCACCTTTCATTATACCAATCGCTTTAGAATAAGTTTGCAAATCAGTTTAAAATCTGTATTTCCATTTTACATTTGGTCATATATGTTTGTGTTTGTGTTCAATTTATAGGCTGCAAATTTTTAGACCACCTTGATCAAATTTGCTGAACGAGACACAAGGGGGATTTGGTGGTTCGGGAATTGATCTCTATTGACAGTCTCTTCAATGTTATGGATTGCGATTTTTAATATTTGTTGGAGAAAATTGCTAAAAGTAGTATTTTCGTATACTAAATGAATGTGGCGGGATAGTACGAAGTAGGATCACATTTTTTGACCCCTCCCATATACCCCTTCTGACAAAATACATTTTTTTTCCCTACACCATTTATTTATGGTGGAAATTGCTTCAGAGAAGTGTTTTTGTTGTTGTGCTTGAGGGGGCTCTTACATGGCAACAAGGTCTTCTTTCTGGTATTTTTTGTCAAAAATAACTGAGGAATAAAAGTCTTTTGAGAAAAAAGTTAACTTTATCAAATTTGGACTAGGTGCACGTTTTTGGGGGCTCTAACGTGTCGGGGTTCTCATGAATAGTAAAGATATAATTTTTAGGACGAAGATAGCTGCGGAGTCGCATTAAGAGAAGAGATTTCCACTTGTTCTTAAACTATCAATGCCCACATAGGTTAAGCAATAAATAAAAATTAAAATCAAAATTCTGCTTTAAGGCAAGGTCTGATCGGATATCCATCTATTGACTGTTGTCGAAGTGAACACGTTCTGCCCTATTTCAGGAGAATGCCGAATTTTTACGAAATGTACGCTTAACTCTAAGTTTGCAACCTTCAAAACTTCCTAAGTTTTTAAAACCCAGCCAATTAAGAGTAAGTGTAAAATCCCTATACAAACCACATTATATATATATCTGGCAGTTTTTCTTCTAAAAGCTTGTAAAAAATTCTAAAAATATAAATAAGCTTTTTTATACCACTTTATGGCTACAGGCGTATAATAAGTTCTTGCGGATGTCTCCAACGTGTAAAAAGAGTTGATATAATCCCCTGTTTTATCATACCGATCAATATAAGCTTGTCTGTCCGTCTGTCCGCCTTGGTTACTTGTGCCCAGTCTCGCACTTTTCCAGATGTTTGGATGAAATTTGGTACACCGTTGTGTTTTGATCTAAGGACGAACGTTCCTTCGACCATTTCCCGTAATTGCATTAGGCAAAGTGGTGTAGGGCAATTAATAGTGCACCTTGGATCGCTGTATTGCTCATACTTGTTTTCCTGATAAAAGTTGAAGAGTTTGCAAAATAATTTGTAAAACGCACAAGTTGCCGTAAAGTGCTTTTTGCAACCACTGTTTTGTTTTTTTTTTTTTTTTTTTTTTTTTTTTTTGGTGGCTTTTTTTTTTTTTTTTTTACTAATGATTTGATTATTTCTAAAGAAATGAATGCTTCTCATATTTAATTGTTAAGAAAAGCCAATTTGTGCTTGGCTTTGTGGGTGGCTACCGATGCAAAAATCTGCAAATATATCCAAGCATCGTATCGAAAATCTTTTTTGTAAATAAACAAACATTTGACATTTTAGCTTTTTTTGTTATTAAAATTCTTTATGGCACTTATTTACTCTTTAATAATGCATTTTTGCAATTTACTCATGTTTCCTACGAAGAATCCGTACTTGAAAGTGCTGTCGCTACTCCAGGCGCAGGAAAAACAGAAAAATAAACAAATAAATGCAAGAAAGAAAGAAACCTCGGCTGAGAACGAATCGTTGTTGTTTTTTTTTTTTTTTTTTATAGAAAAATATTTATATATAATTTATCTATTATAGATGATATGATGATAGCTTCATATGATGTTAGCGAAAGACAGACAGCTATTTAATAATTGCAACAAAACTGAAATGGTCACATATTAAGCCTTTCTTCAAATATGATATACAGAAAACATACATACATAGGCAAGCGCAACATAAAGTATTCTTCAGATGAAACGTTTTCATCAACGTATATCAAAGAGTAATACAATACTTATTACGTAAACATAACCGATTTCTGCTTATTTCAAATCCACCTATAGATCGATTTAACTGATTTTTGAGAATATTTCGAGGAGAAAAGACCAAAAAAACTTTGAAATCAAGCCCAACACAAAATGATTTTAAAATTTCAATGAACGAGCGGTCATAATAAAAAAAAAATATAAGAAAATTACATTCAATTGTTAGCGAATCCTGTGTACCCATCACCGTTATCCTAAAAAGGACAAAAAAGTGAAAGAACTATATATCTCTCTCTACAATATGGAGTGAGTGCGGCTGATTTTTTCCATTTTCAAAGTAATGTCCTTGGAAAAGTTTAACTCACTTCCAAATTCTTTTGCAAATTTGTAGGCGATATCTTTATTTTCGCTAATGTGGTTTTTACCACAACTACTGCATAGTTGCGCAGGCAGACAGAGGGACGGACCAACAGACGGACATGTTAAAGTGCATTCCCAATTTAAAACCGGCAAAGAATTTATGCAGTTTATAGGCTTTTTGGTCCATTTTCAATACCAATCTGCTTTCATATTTGAAATCGCTAGTCCATTTTGCGGCCAGGAGATTGCTTGCAACAGATATTACAAAGACGTACATGCTTAAATCGATTTAGAATTTAATGCTGATCAAGAATGCATATGCTTTGTGGGATCTCTGACGCCTCCTCCTGGCGGTTGCAAACGTTTCGACAAAACCCCTCATGCTTCGGTCATAGATATAAAAAGACATATTAGGACTCCATATATAGTGTTTGCAAATATCCCAATAAACATTTCTCTGTGTGTTACCAACACATATGTAAACTTTACATATTTTCGCTTTGATCTTAGTCACAAGATTAGCTTATCTGATAAAAATCGTAAACAATTAAGTGCTTGAAGAAGTTGTAAATTGTTAGTATTTCATCGTGGTATACTTTTAAATAGTAGCAAGCACAGTTAGTCGTTTATATAACGCGGAAAGAAGGTTTTTATTAAAGTGCAAATGTATGCTTTTTGTTTAGAAGTAATCTTTAGTAGGGCCGTTTGTGCCTTATTTTAATGATAAACAAGTAAGAAAATTATATTCGGCTGCGGGCGAATCTTTTAGGTCTTGGAAAAATCAAAAGAAAGGAAATTTTAATGCTCTATAACATTGGATGACGATCGTGGCCGAATTTTTTCCACTTTTGTATAGATATTCTAGAATCCAGAGAAAGTACGTTAAAGTTTTTATTGTTGAGTTTGATGCATTTTATGGGTAATGGGCAAAACCCTGTGTGTACTCTGAACTTGAATTCATTTCCAATATAAAGGCGACTGCTTTGACAATAGCTTAAGTTTTGCCGCTGGAAGAGCCATTACAATGGGCGTTCGCAAGCAGATGGACGGACGGACATGCATAGGCCGATTTAAAATTTGATGCTTTATGGGATCTCTGAAATCTTCTTACCTACGTAGGTGACACATTATTCATTTTTATAGTAAAAAGGATTACGAAAATAATAAAATAACTGATTCCTGTACACGCACTTAGCTAAGACTTGCATATCTCTAATCAGTGTCAGAATTACCTACACAAGACTGTCAAACAAAATTATGATATAATATATTGACGATATAATATATGTACGACACGATATATGGCTGATATAGCTAAAGAATGGATGCTCGCTAGCATAACTAGCGAAGGCTATTAGAAGAGACAGACCAGTCGCTGACCTGGTAAATATGTCTGCATCGATCTGAACAACAAGTGGTAATCAGAAGGGGCCAGATCTGGACAATAACGCGGGATGCGATAAAGCTTCCCAGACTAAGTTTTATGAAGCAACCGAATTTAGCGGAAGGAATTTATTCGCATACCTAGAGTCTCGTCATGACGGCTAAGACCTTTAGGCTCCCACTGAAACGCCCAAGGTCGCTATACATTCCTTTTAAAGGTCTCTCTAATTCTCAAGCTTGCAGGTCGAATCTAAATTGTATTACAATAGCAGGCATTGCCGTCTGCAGGAATCTGTAGGAAATTTCCCGTAAAAAATCGAGTAATGCGAAGGTTCCTTGTACATCCCTATAAGAGTCTATGTGTAATTGCACGTGAAGGTCGGTGGTCTTAATTTTTATGACAGATAAACAGTGCAATATGCGTTGTTATAATCTAAATGATGATTATACGAATGTATGTATGTATGCATGTATCTGTATTTCTGAAAGTGTATCTTCGTATTGAATTCCCCAGTACGTTGTTTAAGTAAACAATAAAAAACTCATTTATTTATGATTATGTCAAGCTTATTAACTGTACTTTGTATTAAGGGACGGGTTTTGTAATTTGTTTGTTATTAATTTATTTATATCACGAGACGTAAAAACGCGATAAAAAATAAATATTTATACTCATTTCTTTATTTAATGGGTTAATGCATGCCATTGTAAATAAAACAAAATTCATCTTAAATAAATATGATTTAATATTATTTTTTATTTATTTATTTATTTATTATTGTTATAGCTTCTTTTTGTTCATTTTTTTTTTTTTTTTTTTTNTTAGCAAAACCCATGAAATTATATCGTAAAGCGTTTTTACTAAGAAAAAATTAGAATTGTTTTCTTGCCAAAACGACAACTAAAAAAAAATAAAAAATAAATAAAAAAGTCAAACACCACTTTTTTTTGATTCCCTTTTCCTCTTGACATTCACCTCAAACAAAAAAGTCAATGCGATTTTTTCTATTTTCTAATTAAAATCAACGGAGAATTTTTTTCTAAACGCTTCCTATGTAAGTGAAACAAGTTCGATTTTCATGTCCGTTGTAGGAATTATCTAAAAGTGCTCGCTAGATATTATGTTTCGTACGACTACACATAACCGACTTTATTTTATATATTTTTTGATCAGCGTGGAGGAAAAACAACTTAGCTTAACGCATGTCTACCTGTTCTCCGCTTCAAATCGGTCAATGGTTTTATTCAAAATTAGAATTCTTGTTTTGTTTTAATACCCAGAAATAGTCGGTATATATATATATATATATATATATATATATATTATTGTGTGTTGTTCCTCTGTCTATTCCTGCTTTAAATTTCCACAATTGGGTCGAATTAGGCTAGAAATCTACCTTTCCGCTCGCCAAGTTCGAAAAGTGAACCAATTCAACGATAAACACCAAAACACGTTTAACCCTTATACCAATTAAAAATGCAAAATGGCTGATAATGTTAAGATACGTTGGCGGGACATGTGTACCAACATAACCACAAAAAAAAAATGGCGAAAATTCGTACCTCACGAAATTTAAAAAAGTCACCTTTTAACTAAACACACCTCAAGAACACGTATATGGATTCCATGCTACACGAAATCCTGAAATTGGTGTAGTCTTTTAAAAAAAAGACCTAAGAATTTATATTCATCTTCATCTTCTATGTATATTCTCCTCAATCAGCGAATCAATTTAAAATCTCTGTTGATAAGGCTCGCATCTAACCGAAGAGACGAAATTACAAAGCTTGAAGTTTGACATATTTATTCTAAGCGTGTTGACAACAGGCGTGGGCTTCCTCAACAATCAAAAATTAGAAATTGAACCCAAGTTTTTTTTTAAATGAAATTTGTTGCCCTTTATAACTCTTGCCGTCAAGAGATATTGATTTTTGAATTTTCATATATAAATATTCGTCGATCATCATTATGTGTGGGCTTCCGGTATGTTATGCCAATCTCTTGCTTTGTATACTTAAGTTTATGTGATGCTTTGTTCTAGCTACACCTACCTACCTATTCGGCGACAACATAAAAACACAGCGCCTTTCAATTTCTGAAGCTAAGCAACTCTCGCTTACATAGCACGTTACCTTCGATGATATTTGCCTTTTTCACGAACGAACCCATAGTAGCTATAGTACGAGATTTTGTTTGAAAGAAATTAATTTGTTGTTTTTTTTTTTCTTTAAAAAAATTTACTGTACTTTTCTGATCTAACAAAAATCACATGCTTAAAGGAACGAAATACTTAAAAATTTATCATTGAACGTGCTAAACATTTTATTCACACACGAATGAAATTTGTTTTAGTTTAGTTTAGTTTTTTTTTTTTTTTTTTTTTTGCTATTTTAGCCAAAAGTTAATTAACAATATCATCAATACATATTAACAATATGTAGACATATGTATCTATGTTCGTATGTAGGAGTAGTAGGTGTGTTGACGGACATGAAGAATTAAAAGCTCGCAAGATGACGAAACGTGTGTTAAAAATAATTAAAAGCAATAAATATGTTATTGCCTTGAAAGGTGTAAAATAAGAGTATTCTCCCTATTTTTACAATTAAGATCACGAAAAAAACAAAAAAAAAACACAAATCTCGTAGTTTCTGATGCTTTCGTTCAAGACAGAGAGAAAAAGTTTAGACAAGCCCCGAAGAAACTAAACCACTTCTAACCACATAACCTACAAAATTTAATTTAATTTAAAAGCCAGTGAACATGATAAGAAAGTTAAATTTATATCAAATCGGGCAATGGTCACCATTAGATACTCTACACCATTTCGCTCAGCTAAAATTCTTCCACAATTTTTTTTAAATTTTACCTTTTTTCCATGACAAAGCTTACTTTTAACGGGAGCATACTTGACTTAGAATGGGATCCAAAATGTGAACAGGCATCGTCCAACTATTATTGTTCACCTAATTTCGTCATATAGAATTAAAAATTAAATCTCTTTAACTTTCAATGACTCGCTTTTCACAAGAGCCTTTATATGAGGCGGGGTCCAAATTTCCTACGCTTAATATACACAACTTTTATGGACAAAACTGTCTTTGTAATTCAAGGATATTCATTGCACCCATCACCGAAAGCACGATGGTATATTCATTTCGTCAAAATGCTCTCAACGCTCCGAAGGAGGCGTCAGAGACCTTACAAAGTACATATATTCTTGATCAGCATCCAATTCTGAAATATTCTCCTGACTTCGAATTTGGCAGAAACATTGGAAGTTCTTGCACGAAAGTTGGTATTGAAAATTGTCCAAATTGATCGAACGATACACCTACAGCACTTCGTAAAGCGAAGACACTTCTATTTTTCAATAGGAATAAAAAATTTATACAAATTTGAACGCATATTCTAGGGACAACGCCGTGCTACCTATACAAAAGTGACAAAGACTTATCCAATATTATAACGGATCAAAATTGAATTTTTTTTTTTTAAAGCCTAAATGTTGGAAATACACAAAGTGTAAGCTAAGGTAAATAAATTCAATTGGTGCGCGGAGATAAAATTGTATTTGTTGTCTTACGTTTTGACTTCACAAATGAGTTGTTTGAAGGGATTATTTCGATTTTACTATGTCATTAAAATAATCACCGATTTCTGCAGTTGTTCGAGTCCCGATCGAGAAAAAGGAAGGAGAACGGAAATAATCTGGCGCTCGACTCGAACGATAGCGGCAGTCAACCGATTTACACACCCTAAAATCCTCTGCCAACCTTATGGCACTCCAATAAGAAAACAGATGTTTTCTGCTCGGATTCCCCCAAACTCGTCCTTACGTCAGCTAAATAAAAATGATATTCTATTGGCTACGACATAAAACTAATTTTTAATTAAATTAAATCGCTTTGGATTACCTTAAGTGTCTCTTCAAAATGGAATGACATTAAACTCCTCATCGGCTTATTGATTCAAAAAGTTCTCTTTCAACCGCTTAGCAAGCTGTTGTAATTCCAGCGTAATCAACTAAGCAATATCCCTCTATATGTACTTCTTATTTCTTACATAATTTTTCTGTAAAAACTTTTCTTTGAATTTTTTCTTCCCTTTGCTTCTTCCTAAGGTCGACTCTTTGTAAAAACGACTATTAAGGAGGAAGTTTACAAATAAAGAAGATTTTCTTTTAAAGATTATTCTGAGTAAGGCGCGATGATCTCCCCACCCTAAATACTAGCAATTGTTCGGAATATTCAGACAACAAGTTAAGATATGTCGAATCGAATGTTTCTTCAAGAGTTGTTGTTGCCCCCTAAAGTAGGGGTACCATTATGAGAGGTAAAATATACTTTTAATTTGTCTTTTTTTTTATTGTTTTCTCAGTGCATAAATATTTTAATAACGAAAATTATGTAACAAGGTTTGATAGCAATTGTCTGCTCTCATTAATAATTCATATATAATTTGGTTTATTGCGCTTATTAAATATTTTTATATCACGAAATTTGTATGCATTTATTAATAACGTAACTTAATGCAGGAGCATGCCATGTGAAACTTTCGCTTATATCGACGTCACCAATAAAAACAAAATTTATTGAATTTAGCATTTTTTCTATTCCCCTTATAATAATATTATCACGTTTTTAGTTTTAAATTAATTAACGACGAAGGGTGAGAAATGTATTAATTTTGCCGCTCTTTTATTGGAAATTATGTTTAATTAAAAAGCGCGAGATTGTATCTCTAATCCAGCTTAAGTTAAGCTTCCTTCTGTCCTTCCATTGTCCGTTATTGAAGAAAAAGTTAAATATAAATTTTTCTTTTTTTTTTTTTAGCAAAAACTAATATCAACTCTCTTTCCCTCTGCTCCACCACTAACATAGTGACTTTTTTTTACGTCAAATGAATTCTCATAAATCAACCATTCGTGCCATTTTGATTGATAATCTTTTGTCATTTTTGTGGAAAAATTATTATTGCATCAGTATAGAATTTGTGGGAATCTCGAGCGAAAAACTAACATAAGTGATTTATAAAGGCGCAATGGCGCTTAGATGAAATGTGCCGCCAATACCGAAATTTCGAGAAAGAATCCTAGAGACCTTAGGAAAAATCCCATAATTCCTTGTTTTAATTATCAATGACTTGTCATCTTTCTTGTATGGCTTGATGGCCGAGCAACGCGCGATACTACAGCCTCCTGTTAGGGAAAATCCCATAAATTTGTCCTCCTGCGTGTTATATATTCAAACAAAGTAGGTTTAATAATTGGTCACCTTTTACTCGTAAACAAGGCAACCATGAACCAAAAAAATTTCGCAAATCCCCCCACAAGACCTGTTCATCAACTATTTATCGTTTTGAATTTCACAAAAATGTTGAACAGAGCAATAGAAATGAATATGGTGTCCAACAACAATCCATTGGATATTAACGTAAATGCAAAGTCAAATTCGGAACTAAACAATCCGTTGATTATTAGTGTATGCTTTCATATAGTTAAGTCGCCTAATGTATCGGGCAATGAAGGTTTTGAAGAATTTCCGCTATACATATATACAGAGCTTTCTTATTTAACTTGCTTCGTTCACTTACCGATAACCGATATGCATTGTTCATTAACAATGCCACTTGGCAATAAATGAAAATCGAATTCTGTTCCATTTGCTACAACTGTATGTCCAGCATTATTCCCTCCCTGTAACAATATAAAAAAACATTATTATATTTGTATGCATATATTAAAATATATCTGTTTTAAATATATATTCTTTCGAAAGTGAAATGATAAAGTATAGAAAATTAGAAATAAAATTTAAAAAAAAAAAAAAATTCTTGGCATTATTTCAATATTTATATGTGCATGATGGACATAAACAAATAATAAGCTAATGAATGACATTATTTTTCTTTTCATTTTTTTAAATGTAAGAACAAAAAGTCCAGAATATAAAGAATAATTTTACTCATGTTCCAGTTAGATTACATAATAATACACACTTAAGACCAAGATAGGTGATATAATAACATGAAGTCTGCTGTGAAATATTTATGACATCTTGAAAGTGTGAGCCAAAGATTTCTTGCATTGTATGAACCCTCTATCAATGTAGCATAATATGAACAAAAACAAATCAATTCATTGTCCTTTATCGGGATCTATTTTAAACGCTCGAAATTTAGGTAATAATCTTATTTCTTGACATTATTCGCCTAATCAAAGGCCAGGAATGTGGATTGTTTAATACTCTCGATAGAATGCAGCAAGTAAGAAAAATGTATTGGGCTTGGGGAGAATCTTTTTTACCTACGAAAAAAAAGGATAAATTTTTGATACCCTCGACCGATTTTCTTCTTAACTTTTGCCACCAGAAGAATGTTTGGCACACAGATTCGCAGGACGGAACGACAGACATGCCTAGATGAACTCTTTGGTACTGATGAAGACATGAATGTGTGTTACGACCACTTTGAAGTCTTCTTCTACACTTTGCAAGTCTTTTGATAAAACGAACATATCCTCCGTTGGTAAGTATAAAAGTACAGAAATCGTAAGCAAGCAGAAAATTGAATCTTGTTAATAGATCGTGACCGCTACAAATGCTACAAGCTACCGCTACCGCTACAAGCAATGAGATTTTGCGCCCCTTACATAACTCGATCTCAAATTTTTCCATTTTATTTTCGTTAGGTCGTGTTTGATAATTGACCACCTTTAAGACATAATTTAAAATTTTTTTTTACTCCGATTAGATAAAGTTCCAGAAATCAGTTAAATCGATTTTTAAAAGTACTCAGTAAGTTATAAAAATCTAAAAGAGAAACGAAAGTGTTTGCCAAATTCGCTCTAAAATTGAAGTTTTCGACAAGGGAACTTTATCTATAAAAGAACGGATTCAATTTTCCATAAAGTAAGCTTTTCTCTAAGAAAGGGGTTATTTTCGTCAACTTTTATCGTCAACACTTTTTTCTAAGTCAAGGATATTTATTATACTCATCATCGGGTACATTCTTTTTATCAAAACGTTTGCAACGCCCAAAAGAAAATTTCAGAGATCCCGCAAAGCATATCTATTCTTGATCAACATCAATTTCTGAATAGATTTAAGCATGTCCGTCTGTCTGTTGCAAAAGTGAAACTATCGGCTTTAAACATAACAGAAACATTTGAAGCACTTACACGCAGGTTGGTATAGGGCCAAGTCGGTAGAGGGACATGCCTACAGTACGGAGGACAACTCCGGTTTTAAAAAATAATGAATTAGTTTTTTGTTCAATACTCATGAACTACAGCAGATAAATCTACAACAATTTGAATGTTTTTTCTACTCTATTTTACATTAGTTTATTCCGTACCACCTGTTCAAAAATCTAAACTATGGAACACGCCTACCAATCTTTAAAAATCTCATAAATTATATAAATTCTTGGTCAGTTTCAAATTTGGAATGCACCCAAGCTTGTCCGTTCGTCGCGTATAAATTTGCCGAAGAATTTTTTAAATGACCCAAGCCGGTCAAAGGACACGCCTACAACGTCTATACGCCTCTACTCGCGTTTTTTGTTTCGCACTCATAAATTACAAGCCATACACCACGGGTATAAAAGATTTGGTGATGAGCGAAAATAATTTTCTTATTTGTTTTTTACTCAGTCCCCATAATGCAACCCCAATGTAGTTCCTATGCTACTGACTGACATGTATATCCACATACTATATATTATGCATGTGCTACACCGTCTATTCTGCATATTTTTGATAAAACAATTTATTTCGAAATATAATTAATAAATGATAATTAGAACTATAAACAAAACTGACCGGTAAGTACAGTACATTACATAGACTACATCGGCACAAAATTTTACGTCAAACAAGAATTTGTATAACCTACGAATTTGCTAATGGGTATCGCAAACAGCAGAACAAACACAATGTATTTCCGTTTTTCAGTAGAGTGCGGTAGCGTTGTGAAATAAAAACCAATTTTTTTTTTAATAAAAAGTTAAAATCTCTTTGGATCATCTCATATAAATAAATAAAAGTCGTTTCTCTTTTTATGCCGACCATTGAACGCTGAAGTATACTCATTTTGTGAAAGCGTTTGCAACGTCCAGAAGGGTGCTTCAGAGGGCCTTGATCAGTCTCATATTTTGAATCGATCCAGGCATATTTCTCCCTCCGTCGGTTTATTTGCATACGGGAAAACATTATTTTGGTAAAAACGTTGGTACCTGCCTCGTATAATTGCTTTTCAAAGTGGACCAAACGAACACCTCCCTTTTCAAAAACAAACCAATGGATTTTTTACGCTCCTACATTACTTGTACATAAGTGGAAAATATCTGTAATGTCTCTCAGTATTATACAGCATGAAAATTTCAGTTTCTTCGAGTGTTTTTAGAATGAGAGCGATGTATATGAAAGATTCGGCCCAACCCGAATTTAATTTGCTTTCTTCCAATTAGCCATGGCCGTATTACTCGGTTCAATTTATATCTATTTCTGCTCAGATTTTAGATTGTAATAAAGGTAAACGATTGGCTAATACCAACTGAAATTTTTCATTCTTTCATCATCACTTTTTATACATTTTTCTATATTTCCCAACATGCTCACTCTCTCTCGACACTCGCAAAGATGTTTATGAGTGGGTTATGACCAATTTCATATTTTGTGTACGGACGAGAGCTAAGGACGTCTCAAAGACTTCTTCGCGAAAGAGCAAACTTTTATAGAGGTCTTTCCTCCTTTTATTTCGATTTGTTTTATTATATGCAAAATGGTATAACTTCGCGAGCTACAGTGAGGTTAGCTATGCACACGAAATCGTGCAGTGTGCTGAAGAAATAAAAAATACATGCCGACCGCTATAAGGACTAGTAATTTGCCAGCAGAAAGAGAAAACGATGGTTCCCAACTGCAACGTCCAGGAAAATGGCCGCAGAAACTGAAACATCTTTAGATGGTTCTTATTTGTTAGCATCTTATACATGCCGACCGTCGAAGTGAAGATTCTTTCATGCTATTATGTATTTACAAAATTTGAACTTTTAAACCATATTTGACAAAATCTGGCAAAAGATTTTTTTGGAACAGACAGACATTGATGTTCAATTTAAATTCACAATCCAATGCTAAACAATTATATACAAATTAAATCGTTTCTGACGAGGATAAAAGGCCTGACACGCCTAGCATAATCTTCTCCTTAATAGGTGATTATAAAAATACTGCCAATGAATGTCGTGAAGTGGTACAAAATTTATGTATAATTGTGTGATCGTTCGTGCGAACACCCACAATTGATATAAAAGTAAATCTATATAACTGTTTGCATTTGTGTTAAATGCAAGTGAAAATTTTAAAACACACATTACTATACTAATTAAACAGATTAGATAATACAGCAAATTCATTGTTATTTTATGAAATTTAAAAAAAAACAAATGCAAAAATAGAAAAAAATTGTTTTTCAAATCAAATTTTTTCGATTATTGCTAAATTCTTTCTTAGAACTTATGAATGAAATAAGGCAATATTTTAGAAATTTTGAGAATTTCAATTATTTCAGAAAAACATATAAACAAATAATGAATTTTTCTTTGTATGAGCTTTTTTACGTAAAATGTTTAGCTAAAGTCGCTTACTTATTGAATCCTATTGGATCAATGTTTCACCGCATATTTAAAAATTGTTGCACTCTTACATGTATTAGAAGGCATTGTTCACCGAAAGGGGAACTCCCGATATTATAGGACGATTTCAATGTTTTTTTTTTTTAATTAAAATCAATGATATCGACGGAAAAGACAAATGAGGTTTAGGTGATTATAATCTAATCTAAATAAGAACTTGGATTAGTTTAGTACCGTCTTAGCGATGAGTTCCTTTTAGAACTATTGTCGTCCTTCAAAAATTTAATGCAACTTGTAACAAACGATTTATATATTGAATAGGTTCAAGAGCAAACCTAAACTACTGCAAGTATCTAAAATAATACATTATTTTCCAAACCTTAATTGAATTTTGGGTTATTTCTGTTTATATTTTTAACAAGTAAAGGCTCAATAGAAAAACGCTTTGAAATAACACATAACACGGTAAATTATTGTATTTCTAAACTTAAGGGAATTTTATAGTTAAACAGACTCCAACCTCTTGTCAAAATAGACGCAATTTAGCCCCTCCACGATTAAATAACATTGAATAATTAATCAAAACGCAAAATCAAGTGCACAATGTAAAACTCTAACTATTTACGCTTAGTTTACACAAAAGTCATTATGTATATAAGTAGAAAATTACTATTAAATGAAAATTATGAAATATTATCCAATAGGTTACGGAAAATCAATTTGAAAGTACTCATTATTTGCGCTGACACATACAATATATAAATCAAACATTAAAAACTTTGGATTAGTATTTATGCTCTCATCAGTTCAATATTGACTGAAAGAGCAAGCCAAAAATCACAGAACGTGAGCGAAAAACAGTATTACGCATCACCTAAGTAAAGATACGCAGCAAAAAGGTTACAGACACCACATAGACAAACAGCAGAAAACTAATGAACGTCCTTGACTTTTGTAGCAATAAAAAAGAATTATTTTTGTAAATATCTATTTTGTTCGTCTAATTTTTTGGGGGATGCAAAAAAATTTTCTCATTTCTTTTACTCTTTTTACTCACTTGACACCTGCAAACTATGTCCGCTTCAGACGCCAACATATCTACAACTTTTCCTTTACCCTCATCTCCCCATTGCGCTCCAAGTACCACATTTGCTTTTGATTTACGTAGATTTAGAGGATGCAAAGTTTCGTAATTATCACCGTTCACCACATTATTTGATTTTGTCGTATCCTCCATTTTTGACAATAATTCCAATAATTTTCACTTATTAAAATAATTTTACTTCGGGAAAAAAATGTGCGCGTCTTTTTTTTTATTTTGCTTTTAATTCCCAATCGTGCAGAAAATTCTTTTTCCGAATCGAACTTCTTTAAAAACGCGACCGCTGTCTAAGCTAGACCACTCGCCACAGATTTTGTAAAGAATTTCAGCTGAGTTAACTGGCAGCAGGAAAGCACATTTTCAATTCTTTGTATGATGATTTCTTCCTTCTCCCCTCTTTTTAACGAAAACTGAAGTAAATATGACTGATAAATGCTAATGGAAATGTCGATAAAACGCAATAATCATTTTTTCAGCAGGGTTGTCAAGTTTTTAAATTTTCCTAACAAACTTAGGAAATATTTCCGAATTTTTATATGTTTCTTTATTACAACGGAAACTAGTATTTTTTGAAATTCAATTTCGATTGATTTATGTAGAATTTATAAATCATCTATATAACCTATTTATAATAGTCTACGTTTAAAATCAAAGACAGACATGTTCAATTTTGTTGAAAAACAACTCTTACCACAACAGCTGATTTTTTTTTGACGACTTCAAGTTGAGACGCGTTTGCTGCTATTGTTTTGCTTTAAAATGTCTACAGAAAATTGCCAAATGTGAGTGTAATTTTTTTTTATACCACTATTGCGTTTATCAATTTTATTAGCATTAATACTACAATTAATTTTATTGTAGATGCTGCAAGGCGCAGTTCAAATATACTTGCCCACGTTGTAACATAATATATTGTTCCGTAGCCTGTTATAAAGCTGAACAACACTTGAAATGTTCAGAAGAATTTTACAAGGTATGTTTGGTAGAAGATAAGGTCATTTTAGCGGGCTGCATTTCATTGCACTTTAAGTTTTCATATTCCTTTTATTTAATATTACAGCAATGTATACAAGATGAATTAACTTCTACTCCGGCGAACAAGAGCAAGGAAGATATACGCAAAATTTACGATATATTGCGACGGATACAAGAAGCAGATGCTGGTTTCCAACCTCACGATTTCGAAAATGATGAATTAATTGATTCTGATGATGACGAATTGTCACCGTTAAATGACCAAGAGCTAGATGAAAACGATAACGAAGATGATGAACTCGACTTGGCGGAACGTTTGAAAGGTGTGGACATCAATGATGCAGATACCGTTTGGGAGTGTTTAACGTCAAGAGAACGCGAAGAATTCAAAGATATGCTTAAAACTGGTGATATAATGAAATTAGTGCCAGATTATGTGCCATGGTGGTTAAGAAAGCTAAATTCAAAAATTGTAGAAATAGGAAAAGAAAGTGATGACGATTCCAGCCTACCTCCAATAATGAATAATATACCGAAATTTTCTGCAATTTGCCAAAAGGAACCATCTCCTTGTTTACATTATAATCTCTGGAATATATTAAGTGCTTACACTTGCATGAATCGCTTTTTTGGAGGCGAACATTTGATTAACCCTCATGAAGCTTGCGTATGTTTGGTAAATCTCAGTCTTTGCCTTAAATTTGGTACAAATTTTGAAGATGTAGAAGACGCCATTATTTCCGTAGAAATGGAAGCATTAACAACTGGAAATGGAGCAATTCAATTAATGCCGGCAGGTTCAGGGAAAACTCCATTTGTCGAGAATCGTGAACAATTGCAAGCAGATGCTCGAGCAATAATGGCATCCCATCGTTTCAAACTGGCTGCGATAAGTGATATTCTAACAACATTCTCGTTAACCAAAAAAATTTTAAAACATCCTAAAAAACAAGACACGGAATTTCAAAAAGCATTTGCTTTAACCAGTGGCTTAGAGGTGCTTACGCGTCAAAAGGTCCAATGCCTAATTAAAAAGTTTGAATTTTATCTATCTTATATAAATCGAGAGGTAACGGAAGAGTAAAACGTTTGCATAAATAATTGTAATTTTTTTTTATATTATTAAAAGGTTATTTAATGATAATCTTTAAAACGTGATTCATTAAAACACGTAGTGTCAATTTTGGTTTGCGAGAACATAGATATAAAATGATTTGATGATGATGATGATGAAAACTTAATATAATCAAAGCAGGCATCGCATAGCAGAAAACTTGGGAAAAGATATCCAAGAAGAAAGTAGATAAATCATATCTTCTACGTTCTTGCAACGCTTTTACGCTTGTGTTTGTGCTCACGCATATTTATTTCTCACACTTTAAGAAAATCGAACTCAAATTCAACTCAAATTGTTCGCAATAACAGAATCGAAGTCTAATTTTCAGGCCAACGTTTAAGTCTGCTTTTGGAAATTATTTGAACTCCAAGTACCCAAACACTAACGAAACCTAATTACATTTTTCGATATTTATACGCACTGTTAATATAAGGATTTTGCGAAATTCTTCTTCATGAGATTCAAAGGTAATTTTAATACGCAAGAACGGAACTGAAAATCAGTGGTGCATTCCCATACATTTAATTGAAGTTTTGCGGAAAATAGTTTAAATGGGTGTAAGATTTTGTTCAAATGCAAGAAAGTTATAATTTTTATTAATATCTTATGGTCAGCTTGGAATATTTCCTTATTAGGCGACTGTGTTTAGGTAACAAAACGACATAATCTTTGCGTTTCTCTCAATGAAACATCAATTATTTTAATCAGGACCTTTTTACCACCAGTAGGACTTCCTATTCATTAAATAAATAGCCATAAAAATTACTTTGGTTTAATGGTTCCTCCATTTTTTTTTTATCTTATATATATATTTTATTGTAAATATTATTGTAATTATTATAAGTAATTGTAATTATTGTAAGTATATCAATGGCATAGGCCAGCCATTTAAAACAATTGGCTACGCGCCTATCGCGGTGCCACACGGTATGTAAAGCTGGTGTGGAAAACCGTGAATGATGAAACCATTCTTGCAGCTGATCGCACCATGCTGATAGTACCTGTTTACCGAATGAGTACTTTCGCTAGTTGTTTCTTTTCGGCGCCAGGTGGAAATACATCGACTGTAAGGTGCTTTATGGGATATAATTTCATTCTGATATTTTTTGCAAAAATAACCTTATGATATATTGATTTGAAGCTTGATGTTCATTGAAAATTAAACTGGGTACTTGTATAATCGATTGATTCAAGCGATATATGATGCGTTAAGAACTATGTTTTTGAAGCGAGTGATTAAGTTTTAACTCGGTTGTATTTGCTTTGCATACAGAGGATATTTAAGATTCACCTTAAAGCGAAATAAGACTTCTATCGTTTGTTTATAGTTTATGGCAATGGATTTAAACGATAGATAATTTGTTAGTTAACTTGTCGTGTTAATCAATAAAAACCTATGTGACTAAATTTGTCATTAAGTACTATTGTCTTAATTGTTTAAGCGAACATTAAGACAATTGTGTAAACATGACTTTCGATGATTATACATTTGATAATCATTTGTGAATGAATGATTGCAAGGTATTTTAAATAGTTAAGAAATGCTTGTAGATAATATGTACAACTTAATAAAAATCGTTTATATTAGATATTTAAAAAGTATTTTTAATAGAATTAATTTTCGCATCCACCATCAGGTCTGTTAAAGGTTTACCAAAATTGTTTTAATGCAAGCTTCCACACCATTTTTCCGCATTAATTTCAAATCATTTTCTGAAATGATTTAAGGCTGTCTGCCCGTCTGTCCATTGAATGTTTTCAACTTACAAAACCAAATTTTCCACATACATGATTTTTGATCGCAAAACGAGCGCTACGAAGAATACTCATGATTATATACACAGAATGTACAGTGCCAAGTTACCTTGGAAATCTCCACATATAAGCGTTCCCCTTAGAAGTAAGCCTTTGTTTGTCAATATTTACAAGGAGAAGAGAATAATAAGTTCTGTCGGCTCACGTATAAGAATTTTCATGAAAAGCAAGTTTTTTTATATTATAATAATATTTTGGTATTTTATGACGGCAGCTGGTGCACAGTATTTTATAATCGGCTTTATACGTTTGTAATTTTTTTTCTTTATATGCACGCAGTGCAGTTCAGTTTTCGAACATATTTGGCTTAAAGCTATTTATGTGAATACGTCAGATGAATCAAACTTTCTTACACGTGTTGTTTTTATTAAACTCTTCGTTAGAATAGAGTTTTTAAACATAAAAAACAACTTAGCAAATTTAATTATATTTCCATTACATTATAAGTGACATTGGTGAACACATCCATTTGTTGTTATTTTTTATCTGCATATGAAACTAACATATATATTTATGTTTATAGCAATAGAAAAAATAAAACGCAAAAAAAAAAAAAAACGAAGAAAATTATATTTGCCTTTGGGCGAATCTTTGATACTCACCATCACAGACCTATACATATAAGACATGTAAAGTATTTCTTGTTGATTATGAATACAATTCTTAATCGATCGGAAATTTTCTTGGACTTTGAGACTTTAGATGCCTTTAGGAAATATTCGAATGCATTTTACAAATCGCATATGAGAATCTTCCGCCTACCGCGCGTATGCGAGCTACGTCTTTTCTTTCAGTTAAATTTTACATACTACATAGATCAACCTCTTAATTAAAATAATTTCAACAAAGCCCCGAGACTGCCGAGACTATGCAGTTAATATGGAAGGCAAGTAAGGTCGCATTAAAAGAGCTGGACTACTTAGTACAAGCGGCTATTGCATTGGACACGAAAGGCCCTGAAATACGAACTGGTCTTCTGCAGGGCAATCCTGATCTTGAAGCACAAATAAAAATAAACGATAATCTGCGTTTGTCTATAAATCGCAATCTAATGGACAATAGGGAGCGCATTTATGTCGACTATCCTTACATTACTACTCAGCTATTTTTACACTCTCTATAGGGAGGATATTCCAATATCAACTCACCGAAAGATATGAATAAAAATTGTAATAATTATTCTCAAGGATTGCAGGAATAACTTAAGCAAGAGTTGACTGCACGTGAAAACTAAAGAAAAAATGAACAATTTTTCTTAGAAATACCAAAGGATTTTACTCCTTCTAACCCGGTAATTTAAAAATGATATGTACATGGTCTGACTACATGAAATACATTCCAGCAATTAATAAGTTGTTAGTAGAACATGAGGAAGAGAGTTATACACGCATTGGAATGAATCCTTGATATACTTCATCTTCTATTGATATCTAAACATATTTCATTAGTTGGCATCGATTGACAGATCGGAATACGTATTATTGGCCTTTCAAGGGCCTTCCAATTTCACGATATCATCAGCGCGGCATAGTAGTTCGCGAGGGTCCTGCTGAGAGTAACATCAACGTGGCAACGTTGGGTAGAAGGGGGCCATCTTGAGAAGCTATATACAGAAAGATTTGCATAGTCCTAGGTTCAATTGACACAAGAAGTGGTCTCCACTGACCAGGCACAACGATCAAGAGAGTTTGTTAAATAGTTTATGGTACAAAGAAAAATCGGTACTAAATTTTTAAAAGAAAATCAGAGTACGATTGCCTCAGCAAATTCTTGGACGCCATTTGTCCGATACGCTGGTTATGAAATAAAGAATTTATAACATTTGGTTATAAGCTCGAGATGTCAAACAAAATAACTTCTTGCGTTAATTTTCCAACAAATGAAATGTTTGTACCAAGTTTAATATTTCTTATAGGTTAGGTAAGGTATAGGTTGTAAGTTAAAGTGTTTTGCCGAATTTTACGTTTCAATGTTTGCTTCAAGCTTTTGATTAACCCCCGTTATCGATTGCATCTTACAACAAAGGGCTATTGTCTTTCAAACTTGATCTGCGACTATCGTGTAAGAATGAAATCCAAGTCTTAACTTTTTGTTTCAATTTTGGCAAACGAATGAAACGATGGCCAGGTGTAAATCAATTCTGACTTTTTCAGGCAAAAAAGAAATGATTTATTTATTTATTTATCATGGGCTGTCGGACACCTTTACCGCACTTGAGAATTGAAACCGCGACCAGTTGAGTTGTGTGTTTAATTTTGTCCGTTACAAAGACAAGAACAAATCTAACATTCCGACCTACGTCGGTATTAAATAGAAAAAAAGTACAAGTACATGATTGTGCATCAAGCCAAGCAAGAGTTCATTACTTAATTAGAGAAATATCGTAGTTTAGTTAAATTATTCGAAGGGAAGGGACTGTGCACTCGCGCACATATTGAGCTCTGCAATCGTTGTTTTCAAATATTCAAAAATAGTAACCGTTTATTTATATCGTTCGTTCGTGTCTCTAAGTTCATAATGATTGATTGTTTATTTGTGCATAACGTGTGGTTTTATGGATGATCGTTATACGAGAAACGAATTAATATTTGCGCTAATATACGCTTGATGGTCGCCATTGTATTTTATAAACAACTTTTCCGTTTCGTCATTGCGGACGGACATCGCGATAACATAATCGAAAATCGCATAGAAATTTCATAGCTTAATTTATTCTAAAAAAATTATCCAAAAAAAATGGATACTGAACGAAGTCGTGGTTATAAATATGAACGATTGGTAATCATGGATAGTAATGAACCGATTCCTAGTGAAACAAATATATGCAAAAATTGTTGTAATAGCGTTATCACTAATACATCTGCCAAATATGGTCAATGGATGTTGAATATTATATTTTGCAGTTTCCTGTTTACGCTGTTCACATACAAGTCGTTTAAAAACTCAATCGGTTTTCATAATAATCTCAGTGAAATGCAAATAAATTTGACTTTAAAAGGAGTCGCGTTATCGCGATTTGATTCAAACGAAACGAACGATGATCTTAAATACTTTTTAAATACAAGTCAATGTTTTATACCGTACATAGATCCTTTAATGCCAGAGATACGTAAATTGTATAAACCACATTTTACTACCGATTGCTCAAAGCATAAAACTTTAGTTAACGTTGTCTTTGATAATAACGCAAAACAATATATTCTTCGCATGAATATGACTGCTGTACAGCAAATTTATACCGATAATAATTTGACAATGCAAAGGGATCCTATGCAATGTTGCTATCAAGAAATTGTACGCTTGGAAAGTGGATCAAACCCGGACTCTAAAATTAGGTAACGTATACGAAAATAACAAGTTGACAAGAAAGCTATTCCGTCTCACTGATATAAACTACGATTCGTTGTTATGGCCATCAAGGGAGATAGATAGCTTGTTCCTTTTGTCAAAACGTTTGCATCTATCAGAGGCAATTTTGAAAGATCGTATAATGTATATATATTTTTGGTCAGCATCGAATTCTGTACACATCCTGGCGCATATGTCCATCCGTCCGCCCGTGAATATGTCTGGTAAACATTCTTTCGGTTACAAAATTTAGGATATAAGTTTTTAACTTGGCAAAAATATTGAAAGGTCTGGCATATCTGCGTTTGAAAATAGATCAAAGGACGCGACCGCACTAGAACTTCCCTTACTAATGTTTTTGCTCCTTACTTATAACAACAACAACAACTGATACAACAAAAAAAACTTTCATAGATGTTCTATGTTTGATCCTGCAAGATATATATCAGATCGTTTTTTATATCCATTTCAGGTGAAATCAATCGCAATGTAAATGCACTGCTAATGGGTTTCATTCAGATATTTGTGAAACGGTAGCCTTCATAGAAAAGTTAAAATCGAATTTTCAGTATATTACAATGAAAATAAGGGAAGGGATGATAGGATTTTTGATTTCAAGACAACATCTATTTACTACGTATTTTTTAATTAAAATAAATTATACTTCTGTTTAAAATACTGTTTGTTTTACAATTTCATGATTACCCTGAGCAGTAATGGTTTTTCGAAAAATGAATTGTTGATGATTTGTTAACAGTTGGTTTTTATAAGTATTAGGTCGTAAATTGTTCTTATCTCGAACATAAAAAATTCACCCAACCAGCGAAGGCACAATGGATATTAATCCGGCTAGATATTCCAGTAGTGTTTGCGTAATACTTTATGCGTGACAAGCAAAAAACATGGAAAGCAAAAGTGCTCACAGCTTTTCTTATATGGACGTGTGAACATTGTAGGCGCGACCCTTGAAAAGTTTTGCTCATTTTTAAATTCTTTCCCAAGTTTGCGGACGATGCCTGCATTTTTTGTGAACGATCGATTGTTTACCACAGAAACTACACAGTTACGCAGACGGATTGATGGACAGATGAGCTCAGGGGCAATTCCGAATTTGAACTTGGTCAAGAATTTTATATTACTTATTGCGCATTATTATAAAGGTATTAAAGAGAAATATAAATTCTGATATACTATAATATTGGCCAGGCTTGGTCAATTTGCTGCCTTTTTGATAAGATGCTTCAGCATCTCCCAGAGAATATGTGTTCACATTATTTCACATTTATATGCTACGGTTTATGAGTCATGATCAAAAAGCCAATTTTTTATACGGAGGTGTTCTCACTTTAGGTAGTGTTGTAGGCGTATCTTCCAACCGATTTTGTCCTTTTTCAATATCCATTTGCGTGCAAGAGATTCCAATGTTTCTGCTAAATTTGAAGAGGATGGCTTCATTTTTGCGGCCAAGAGATTATTTACAATAGACGTTACACAGACGGACAGACATACAGACGGGCATGTTTAAATTCGTTCTTAAGGCTTTTTCTAGGGGCTGCAAGACGTTTTGACAAAATGACTGCATCTTTCACCCTTCGGTGACGGTTATAAAAAAAAAAACCGGTTTTGGCTCACCGGTTTCATAGCTTGATAGCTTGATAATTTCGAGCTAAACGATTAATTGTTATGGGTGTAATAGAAGTGCACTGTTATGGATCAGAAGCCATAAATTTTGTCAGTACATCTTTCAGAAAGAAACAAGAAATTTTCACTGTTCGTGGATCAACGAAAACTAGGTTTAATCGAGAAATGCATGTTTTCGCATAGAACCGTACTTTTCTTGCCAACTAAACATGAACGATAAAAATATTGATTTCATTATAAATTAATTTCATTACAATTGAATATTTTCAGTTTATTGGCGTGCACATATTTTCGGCAGGATTACATGGTACCACCCCATATTGATAGTCTGCTAGTTGTTTGTAAGCTAAAATTAGATCATAAAACGATTACGCAAAAGAATGCTTTTTTCTTAGTTCAAGTGAAAAATCGTACGCGCTATGATTTTAATGCGACCGCGCAAAGAAAGCCATCTTTAATTTTATGGGGCATCGACAGCGTTTCGCGGATAAATTTTCGACGTACAATGCCTCAAACTTTTAATTATCTAAAGCAAAGAAAATGGTTTGAGCTACGAGGCTATAACAAGGTACGCTATTCTTATAAACTTTCGAATCTTTTTAGACAGTTAAAGTGTTTGACAATGCGATGACGATAAGTCCGACATTTCGTTTGCTATTTGAGAAAGTTCTCTCATTTACGCCTAAGACCAGATATTGATTAGTGTAGGTTGCAGGTTAATCCAAAATTTTGTAGTCTTTCACTATCCACTAGCAGATCTTTACAAGTTAAAAAAAAAAGAAATACATTTTCTTTTGGCAAATCCGGGAGTTATATGGGGTGAAGGAAAAACAGTTAGTGAGTTATTTCAAAAATAGCCGCTATCAAGTGGACGGTATTGCAATTACCAAGTGCATAAAGAACGCATCACCGCTACCGCTAAGTCTGGGAGCGTGAAGTCTGTTTGTTAAACATAAACTTTTCTAATCCTCTCCTTAACCCCTTGCAAAAAGTATATAAATCATAGTTTTTAGGTTTTTCAAACCAACCGAGTTCCGTGCCACAAAAAAAAAGAAGGCCAAAAGCGGCCACTTTTAATTTCTCTGCTTAGCTCCAAGTAAAGTGCTGGCAGATGCAAAGGGTTGAGTGTGATGTCATCAAAGTAGGAATTGATCATTTGATACCTTCCCAATATTTTTGATATCTCCATTGTAGGGTGATTAGCGGGACGTACTGTATGCTCCCAGCTGTTTTAATCAAACGAAACCATTACTAGGGAACATTGTTGATAAAAACTAATGCAATTTGGTCGCTCGTGAGAGGAACAAGGGTCGCAATATCTAAGAAGACATTACAGAACGATCTTTCCACGCGACCACGTCGACCATATAGGGGAAACGCCATTCAGAAAACATTGTACTAGTAGTGTGCCCTACTAATGCCGCTTTATTGACCAGATGGTTGTATAAACCCTAGCACCTTTTTAAACGATGCTTATTGTCTACTGACTAAGAGGCCTTTGTCGATGCTCAAGAAATGTATTCTTACATAGATAGCTACAAAACACCGGTTGTATTTTCGGCAAAGAATTCACGACAAAACGTGTAACTACTGTCGGCCAATGTTGTGCATAAAATAAGTTTTACCATTTTCTCGGATGGTATTATAGCAAATCATGACGTATATGTTCGTGGCCAAAATCTTCTAAAGAGTGGGCTATCAAACATTTTATTCAATACTTACAATAAACAGTCTTCATAATTACTATACGGAGTATAATGGTGAGGTCATTGTATGGCAAATGAGAAACTTTGGAGATGATATATATATATATATATATATACATATGTATATATATGTGTATGTATTATATTGATAAAATAAGCACAGATAATACTAATCGGTAATTATATTACAGATCGGTGATAATACTTTCCCAAATTTAATGGCTTTGCTAACCGGACAAAATCAAACCGCTGCAATGACAACTTGTAAGCCAAAAAAGATCGGTGGTTTGGACGACTGTAAGTTGATATGGAAAGAATTTCATAAGCAAGGCTATCATACGGCTTATGGTGAAGATATGCCTTCTATGAGTACATTTAACTATTTAAAAAAAGGATTTCGAGAGGCGCCAACTAATTATTACTTTCGACCCATGTCCTTGGCTATTGAGGAGCATTTAACCTCTAATAAAAAAGCCGGACTCAAGTATTGTGTTGGAAATCGCCAATATGGTGAGTACGTATACGACATGGCTCTTCAATTCGTTACACGCTTTCAATACGAACCAAATTTCGGTTTATTTTGGACTAATTCGTTTAGTCATAACGACTATTCTGTACCTGCAACGATGGATTCAACAATTTTGAAATATTTAAAAGAAATGGAAACACTTGGCATCTTTGATAATACTATAGTGTTCTTTTTAAGTGATCATGGCATGCGGTTTGGTCAGCTTCTAAGATTGCCGGGGGGTTTTCTAGAAGAGCGTTTGCCCACATTTTTCATATCAATACCAAAATGGTTGCGTAACACTTACCCCGAACTAATAAAAAATTTAGAAACGAATTGTCAACGTTTAGCCTCACCCTATGATATCTATATGACTATGCAGCATTTATTGAAAATTAATGAACCAAATTATGACATAGAAGCAGCTACCGGTTGTACGCGGTGTCAAAGTTTATTTCGAGAAGTGCCAGAAAATCGTACATGCCCTGATGCGGGAATATCCGAGAATTGGTGCACTTGTACACAATACAAGATCTTATCATCTAACAGAAAGGAAATAAAACGTTTAAGTTCGCTTATAGTTAAGGGCATGAATGACTATATAATTAATAAAAATCTGAGTAGTGTGTGTAGCGAGCTCACCTTGCATAATATAAAGGAGGCTAAACAACATTACAATGACGAGGATTTCACTTTATCGACTTATAGAATTGAATTTTCAGTGAATCCAAAAACAAAACCGGAGGCAATTTTCGCCGCTACCGTTAAATGCGATCCTAGTTCCCATGAAATAACATTAAATCTCAATGTAGAAGAAGACGTTAATCGGTACACTAAATATGAAAATACAGCTAAGTGCATACAAGATAAAGAGGCTAAAAAATATTGCATTTGCAAAAAATAAAAATTCATATAATTATATTAAACACCAATGGTGTTCATAGATATACATATATATACCATGTATCATATATGTATATGATATATCCCTTCCTTCACTCCATAGATATATACATCTAATTCTCTTTTTACACGATAGATCCGTTCCCAAAAAAAACGTGTAAAAAAAATTCGTGTAAAAAGAGAATTAGGTGTAAATAATATTAAAAAGTTCTTGTTAGAGTTCATTTAATTTATTTCGTGCTTACACATTTTAAAAATCGTGTAAAAAAAGAAATTTTTTTCTTTTAAACTCGTGTTAAATTAAAACCGTGTAAAAAAATTGTGTAAAAAGAGAATTGTGTGTATATATGTATATAAATTCTTATATGTGTCGTGCAGTTTCTTGATCAGAGCTGCATTTAAAGAAGAGAGAGAAGATTTTCCATTTCATTTATTTACGACCCATAATAATTTTTGTTGTTCCTGCAATTAAAGTCTTGTTGTTATTGTTTAATGCCCAAAATTGATGATCTGTTAAGAAGATAATCGGACATTGCCCATAAGCTATAAGCCAACCTCAGTAGTCGTTTATTCGAATTTATATTTTTTATATCTTTATTTGCGTAATTAAGGAGGAAAATTTTTTTTCCGATTGTTATAAGATAAGTGTATAGTTTATTACTGTGACACATATTTGTTCCTTATTTTGCTTACATTTTCCAATCGTACATATCTCTCTTTGATCGCAATCTTTTATTATTTATCGTGTTTTTCTCTTTCTTTAAGAGAATTAACAAAATTATATCGTAAGTATCGCACACGGCATGATCTCTAAAATGTATTTGATTCTGTGAGTACACTGTGCGATTTATTTTCTGGTTATCGTTTAATATCTAAATGGAAGCTTCAGAGGCTTTATAAAGAATTATTGTGTATGGGGTAAGTAAATCTGAAATCGAAATTTGTCCACAGATGTCCCTAACACTCAACATAGTTATTAGCGTCATTTTCCCTTCAACATCTCCCTTCGTCTCATCTCCATTTCCCTTCGACATCGGACAAAGAATTTTAACTCATAGCAAGTTACAAGTTTCGTACAGCAGCATAGTTTCTAATAGCGTTGAGCACGATAAGCTCTGCGCCAAAAATGAGCATTCGTCGGGGGTGCCCAACCGATATAAAAGGAAGCCGTTGTTGCATCGTACTATCATTCAGGCTCAGGCATACCGTTCAGATTTATCGTAAGACCGAATCGCTATGACAAAAGGGTTTTGAGAAGCGGAAACTTGACGAAAAGGTTAGCATCAAATGTTCCTAACAACAATTAATCGATGTGAACGTTCCGCAATGTCAAGATTTGCTAGAATGTTATTCTTCCAAATTGCAAAATTGATTCGCGTCACGTAGGAGTCACTCAACTGGGAAGCGCTAATTTATAAAGCTTACTCACCAGGGTGAAGTCCTTCCGATTACCCCTTGTTTTCATCGATGGATCAGGCACGTGTTACGCAAAGCTTTCGTTTGTATTGAGATGTGCGAAAAGCAATTCGACGGTTGGTTCATAGTAGATAATAAGTGTATGCCCAACGTCACTTTTTTCCATACTTTTCGATGCATCAGATCGGTAAATAGTGACTTTTAGAATACCCTACATTAAAATTCTTTTTTGTGGGTTTAACCACGCCCCTTTTTTGATGTTCGGATTAAAAAATGGCGTAGTTCCACCAACCCGAAAGTGTCCAAATGTGACGCGAAGGATGTTTCGGTGATTATTTTTTGACTCGAGCATTCGAAATGAGTATATACCCACCCTACGGCACAGAGAGATTGATTTGTGTAAACTTTTGGGTGAACTGAATCCGTTTGTGTTGAAGATGTAGGGTGTTTATATGTATTTATATTGAGAGCTTGCCTTTTCAATGATAAAGAACACTTTCGCTTTTTTCTTCCGGTTGTTTACGTTGTACAAGTACATGTTAATAGTTTTCTTTGTAGTGTTGTATGATTTATATGAAATTTTTAGAATAATTCTTAATTGCTTTAAGCTAATTATAATTTTTAATTGCCAATAATAAAGTTTACTTTCGTTACCAGAGCAAATGATCTTTGTTTATTACTTTGTCTGGTTGCGTTTTTTTACGATAGCACCACTTAGTTACAAGCGCTGAGGGATGCTTCTTTGAAATAAAGCTGTGGATAGAGAACGATATTTCAATTAGGTCGTATGTTGGACTCTCCATGAGTGCCTCGTCATATTTGGTGAGCCCGCGACGAGATCAAATATTTTGTTGCTTGCCCTCGTCATCAAAGTTTTTATTCGACATCTTGATATCTCAGATATCGATTATAGATAAATTTAAAATGAACAAAAAGACAGAAAAACAATTGGACCGTTAGATTAGTTAGCTCAAACAACATCATCAAGAGGGCATTCCGCATGAATATTTGGAATGATCCCAAAACCAGCTCAGCTCTCAGCTTTAAACAAGGTAGCAAGGCATCATTTAACACCAGAGTCGTTGCACTGCATTCAAATGACAACATGATGCCATTAAATGGCTCACAACATGGTAGGTAGGTTGCGTTTGTTTCTTGAATTAGTCATCTCTTAAAATATTTATATTGTTGGTACAAATTAAATACACCTAATTCTCTTTTTACACGATAGATACGTTCCCAAAAAATTCTTGTAAAAAAAATCGTGTAAAAAGAGAATTGGGTGTAGTCTTTGAGAGATGACATGCACATATGCTTTCCGCTTTTAAAAAGTCGAACCAATAATCACATCTATGGATTCCATAATGTAATGTCAAATTAATTTATTTCAATGACAATAAATTCGATTTGATGAAAGGCAACCTTCTACTCTTGCAAATATATGCCCGTAACATACATGTACACCTATGCAGAAATGGTATTATCAGCCACTTCCTTCCCGTAGCATCTTAATATAATTTTTTTTTTTTTTTTTTTGTTTAGGCAAAAGTGATGGGTATGCCAGATTCGACCATAGTCGAATGTAATTTTCTTTTGTTTTAAAATAAATGCGGTGAGTATAAAAGGGAGTACTTTGGGTGCTTCGGATGTGCACACTTATGAATGATACTTTAGTTATTACACCCAATTCTCTTTTTGTACGAATTTTTTTTTACACGTATTTTTTGGGAAATTATCTATCGTGTAAAAAGAGAATTAGGTGTGGCATACTGGCGTTACGTGCCTGAATTTGTAACGTTGGAAAATTGGAAAATTTGATGAAATGGATGGTAATGAGATCGTAATCTTACGATAGCCAAAATAATATTAAACTGAGCGCAATTGACTTTTCATTTAAAAAGAAGACAATGGAGTAGGCCTTGAATTTTATTTCAGTCAAATTTATTTTTCTTGAGCGTGCAACATACGTAATTTCTTTCCTCTGATGTTATTTGATTTATAAAGAAATACTTTTTAGTGAATAAATAAATATCGCGCGTTCGTTACATTTTTTTTTCCCTTAAATAAAATTGAACGAATAGTAATACTTAAGTTCATTATACGTAATCATCATTGTTATTATACCGCAAATGCTCTAAAGGTATTTATTAGATTTAATGGGTTGTCCTCTATGCATTTGGAAGATAAGTTCTTCCGACCGGGCTAAACATGTGTTCCAATAGAAGATAAGCTTTAACTTTACGTGCTGCGAATAATAAGTTAGTTGCAGATCAATATATAATTCTTTGCTATTTTAGATTAGTTTCACTTTTTTTTGGCTAATAAAGGGTTTACGGATTACAACAACACATGTCTATATCACATATTAACTAATAATGTTGTTGTCATTTGTCTTTTGGAGACTTTTTTTATTTGGCGATGATGCGAATGCCTTTCACGTAAGAAATTTTTTCCTAATATACCGCAAAATAAGAAAGCGGTTTTCGTTCGCTGGCCCTTTTTAACTATTTTATGTACTTTTGGAAAAACTGTTATGGAAATGCTTCAGTCATAGATAATTAGCTGTCAGGAAGAAAAAGAAAAACACTATTTAAGGACAAGTTCTCTCTCTCTCTCTGTAGTTATCAGAACATTTCAAAACCATACGAACTTTGCGTTCTCACCCGACGAACTACAAAAGCATTTTTTAATTCTCTACTACTTCCGAGAGCCAAGTTAAGAGTTTTTAACACTGATACTTATCCTTGAAGCGCTCTAAGTGCAAGCAGTGCATCATCTGCCCAAAGTGCCAGGATATGGTTCAGTTGATTGCCTGTGTTCGTTCATTGTGTTGAGTTTCCACTTAGGTTTTGTTGTAAGAAAATAACCGTACACTCGCGAAAAGACTTATAAGCTAAAGGATTTTGTTAAGAAAAATGGACAAAAATATTAAATTGTGTGTGTGCGCGCATAATTATGAATCCACGCCCCATTACTAACTAAATAAAGAAGAAACGAACAACTGTTTGCTTGGAGAAATACAAGCAGAATGCTTTACAAAAATGTTAAATGGATGCCACAGTTATTGGTGGTCTTTGGCCTCTTATGCACAATACACTCGGGCTATTGCTTTGAAACTTCAACGGAATATCATGGTATTAACGATACTCAGCGAGAATTCGTAAATGAATTCGTATCGAAACGTTATTCGAAAGAAAATGATAATCCGGAATATTTTATAAATACAAGTCAATGCCATATACCATATGTAGATCCTTTATCGCCGGAGGTATTGAAATTTTATAGGCCTGAATACACAACTGGTTGTCGCAAAGAACAATCTTTAATAAAAATATTATACAACAATCAAGCAAACCGCTATGTTCTCAATATTAATATGGAAGGTGCGCGGCAATACAGTCCTTCAAAGGATTTCAGTATACAAAAGAATGCGGTAGAATGTTGCTATGAGGAAATCGTTCGTGATGGGACTGGCGCTGAAGCTGATAATAAATTTATGTAAATATTTATGTGGCAATGTTTTTAACTGAATTTTAAATTAATTTCTTATGTAATTTTATTTCTGCAGCTTAATTCCATGCAAATATTTCCCCCAAAATTATATCGTACCGTTAACCGTTCAAAGTCTGTTGGTTACTTGTAAAATAAAATTAACAGAAAAAACGATAGAGCAAAAGAGTGCATTTTTTTTGGTTCAAGTCAAAAAACGTCTTAAGCTAAACAAGCGCTTAAATACTGGAGCAAAAATAAAGCCTCCTTTATATTTATGGATCATCGATAGTCTGTCACGGATAAATTTTCGACGTACTATGCCGGAGACTTTCAACTACCTCAAGACGAAGAAATGGTTTGAACTACGAGGCTATAATAAGGTACGTTGTTCTTAGAAACTTTCGAATATTTAAAGTGCTTCACAGTGCGACTCGGGAAATTATTGTGCAATAAAGTTCTCTCATTTACGTCGAAGACCCGATATTAACTAGTGTAGGTTGCAGGTTAACCTAAATGTTTGTAGTTTTTGATATTCAAGCGCGCACCGTTTACCAGCAGATCTTTAAAACTTTGACAAAAAAGAAAAACATTTTCCTTTGGCAAATCTGGGACTTCCATTACTAAAGGCAACTACGTAAAAATCGCACCTTTTTGGTCAAAATTTGTTGTATCGCATTCTGCTAGCAGAGCTATATGGGGTGAAAGAAAAACTGCTAAGTGAGTTATTTAAAAATTATCTGGTGTCAAGTGAATGGTATTGCAGCTACCAAGTGTATAAACAACTCATTAGCGGTTCCTTTAGGTCTGTGAGCGGCAAATCTCTTTGTTAAACCCTAACTTCTCTACTGTCATATATATTTTTGCAAAAATTAGGGAAATAGTTTTTCGGTCCAGTGCGGAAAGTTATCATGATTTTTCAAAATCTAGTATTTCGGCATTCTAAACTTGTATGGAAACTTTGGACCAGCTGGGACAATTTTTGAACCCAATCTCATATAACGAAAACTGAAGTTCATGCGACAACAAGGTATAAATTTCAATGCTTCACGATGAAAATTATATCACATTTAGACCATCTCGGCCTATTTTCGGGATCCTATCCTAATGACGATTTTCAAAAAAATTGATCCTTTGTAGAGCAGAAAAGTGGTAAACGAAATTGGGTCGTAATATTATAGTATTGGACCATTTACGCCTATTTTTGGATCCTGCCCTTTGTAAGGACTTAAACTTGTACTACATTAGATTGGGTTTTGGGCCCGCTTACCCATAAATACACACATGACAGATATGCCTTTATCTAGATACAAGATATAATAATAATAAGAATTGCGTTAGATAATGTGATGTAGGGTATTGAATGGTCGGACTTGTCCGACTATAATGTTCTTAATTGTTATTATAAATGGAAATAATCTTAAATGATTTTACAGGTCGGTTTGGCTACATTGGTAAACATAATGCCTTTGCTAACGGGTCATAATGAAAGCACCGCCGAGCTAATTTGCAAACCAAAGCAAGTAGGCGGTTACGATCAATGCAATTTCATTTGGAAGAAATTTCATAAACAACACTATAAGACGGCTTATGCTGAGGATAACGTTTTTCTAAGTACATTTAATTATGCTTCTCCAGGTTTTGAGAAACAACCAACCGATTATTACTTTCGACCAATGGCCTTAGCCATTGAAAAAACTTTAAATCAAACATTGAGGCATGGACTTATATATTGCGTTGGAAATCGCCAATACGCCGAATATGTTTATGATAGTGGCTTACGATTTGCTAAACGTTTTAAATATCAAGCACATTTCGGCATATTTTGGACAAATTCGTTTAGTCACAATCATTACTCGCTGCCCGCCACTATGGATTCAACGACATTAAAATACTTAAGAGACATGGAACGAGTTGGATATTTCGATAACGCAATAGTATTTTTCCTGAGTGATCATGGCAAACTATTTCATCCCTTGGATAAGTTACCTGAGGCTTTCTTAGAAGATCGTTTACCAACATTTTTCATATCAATACCAAAATGGTTTCATTACACTTATCCCGAACTAATTAAAAATTTGGAAAGGAATTGTGAACGTTTAACCTCACCCTACGATATCTATATGACTATGCAGCATTTATTGAAAATTAATGAACCAAAGTTTGGCATACAAGCAGCTACCGGTTGTACGCGGTGTCAAAGTTTGTTTGAAGAAATACCTGAAAATCGTACATGCGTTGAAGCCGGTATACCCGCGAGCTGGTGCTCTTGTGTGCCATTGAAAAATAATTAAAAAAGACCATAACCTCACTTTATAACAACAGAAATAAAACTACTAAGAATCTATACTATACGAGTCCATACTATACCTAATTAAAAAAAGACCATAACCTCACTTTATAACAACAGAAATAAAACTACTAAGAATCTATACTATACGAGTCCGTACTATACTTTACACAGTTACCGTAAAAATTAATTGTCTTTAATGCAAACGTTTTTGGAAATACTATGCTTATATAATATATTGGGATAGTGTTTTTATAGAAACCAACAAACACCGAACCCTGTTCTGCACTCGAAACTTTACTCCTATAATTAATTGTGTACGTGTTTCAAAACGTTTTCCGCACTTAATAAAAACGTTTCCGCACTTAATAAATTGTTTTAATTTGAATTTGGAAAAGTTTGAACTGTGAAAAATATTAAAAGTCTGACAATTCTTAGTTTCCTATATGTCCTTGAGTTAAGGACAAAAAATGATATGTCATTGTGTTTTCTTATTTATTTTTACCCAGACAAGGTGCGGGTGCAAAAATCTGGCGTGAAAGCGTGGTATGATAGTCTTTGGCTGTGGAAACTTGCGTGCATTACAATTAACTAACTAAAACTGGTTGGTTGTGTTAAATAATTAGTTTTGTAATTTTCCTCTTCATTGGGGACCGAATTTATTTTATTCATTTCTGCGGTCTAATGGTATAGCGAACGTGGCTCAATCATTACTTTAGGAACAGATGGATTATTTATTAACAATATAGGCAATGAGATGGACTTCTTTGGTGTATCATAGATTACTGTTGTTGAATTGAGCAAAATCTCTTCAAGTTGAATAAAATTTGATTCAATTTGAATAAATCGGCCTCAGGTTAAAGAAACAATTGCCTCTAGGGTAAAACAAAACTGCCTCAAGCTGAATAAAATTGTCGTATGCCAAGCGACGCCTACGAAACCTGGGAGAAAGGTAATAGGCCACACTTGTTGTATTAATATGGTCGCGGTCCTCTCGCAATATTAATCGAATATTGCTACTCCTGATTGACAATTGCTTCAATCGAAGATTTATTGTCTGCTTGATTTGTTCTTTCCATAAGAAGACTATCACGGCGAAAACATGCATAATCCCAATAATGTTTACTTTGTTTTCTTTCAGAGATCGTAAATAAATTAAATGCAATTATATGATTGATATAAAATAAGAGAAGATAATCATCACGAAGAGATGGCTATGTCCTTTTATTTGCTGTTTGCACAATAATTATACAATAACTGTTATCCAGACAAATGATATTGTGTTCGTAAGTTAAATGCAAGGAAGAGAAATTTAAACAAAAGAGAAAGATATACAATCTGGACAAGGAAAAAGGAAGCAGACATCAGTATAAATAATATATGCTAGCGATAAACTATGCAATACATATTTATAACAGTTCTTCATTTGAGGGTTAAAAAATCCACAAAAACACACAAACACTTTTATAAGATAAGGGATAAAAACACACACATATATAATTCGGAACTAATGACTGACTATAGCTGATTGAATGTCCATTGTTAGTGCGAGTGGTTATAAAGTAATGTTTGTTTACAACAACATTGTTAACAGATCGTCAATTTTGATAAATCACTTGATACTTGACAAACCTCAACATTATTAATATGAACAATTGCAACCTTTATTAAGAGCTAATGGCTGTAATGAAAGACTTTCTTTCTTTCTTTGCAAATGCTCTTCACTCGAAAATAGCTAAAAAATACAAAAAAATATTGTTTGGTTTTATTTACCTCAAATTTATTTTGCAGATGCATTATTTCTTTTGACTCCTTATCTTTTTTTTTACGCATTTACGCATTATTCTCATATGAAGTCTGCCGAATAAAAATTTGCCTAAATTTAGGACAAGACGTTGCTTTAATCGCTTTAGAAAGACTTTTTACGATAGAAACAAAAAAAATCTCACCAAATTTCTATTAAGTAAATCGATAAACGTAATCAGCTGAAATTCATTTGGAGTTCAATTCACATTTTCATAAAATGCATTTTTCTTTTTCTCGTAGCATCGAGCGACAATATAATGAACTCATCTTCGTTGGTTGTTTTTTAAGCCCCATTTGCTTTCCCCTGGTACTCATTTGCTCACCAAAGTTAACTTTTAAAGATAAGTTAAAGAATTTATGAATTTAAGAACTAAACTCTTTTATGTAATGCAATGCAATGATGTAGTGTTACGGTGGTGTTAACGGTAAACGACGAAGAGATGCCGTCTACTCATCTATTGTGAAAGTATTGCTAAATTCCTTTCCCATCAAAGACAGAAAGAAAATTTGGCGATGATTATGACCGGAAGAAGAACTTAGTTTTCTATGGATGTGATGTGGTATAATATCTCAGGAAAGTCGAAAAGCTCACTACAGAATTAAGTGAAAATATGATGATTCTAATAACAAGTAAGAAAATTAAATTCGGTCGGGACCGAATCTTTTACACCCATTACCGTTTAGCCAAAAAAAAAAAAAAAACAAGAACTAAAAGAACAAAAATTCTCATGCTCTATAATATGGAGTAAAAGTATTTGGCATGTGGGCGTTGTAGGCGTGTCCTCTTTAGGTCAATTCCTTTCGAAATTTTTACCACATGCTTAAATCGATTCAGAATTTGATGCTGATCAAAAGCACATACACTTTGTGGGGTCTCTGATGCTTCCTTCTGGGCGTTGCAAGCCCCTCATCCTTCGGTTATGAGTATAAAAATGAAATTCTTTTTATAACATAAAAATTGTAGAGAGTTGAATGTAATGTTACAACTAATCGGGACAATACAGCCACCTTCAAAGTTCTAAGTGATTCTGTTTATTTTCTTAGTAATTGGTTAAGAAACGTTAAGCCCTAGATTCCGAACATTCATGAGAACAGCACACTTTATTACAACCTCACTCACTCACTGTTCGAATCAATTCTTTTTAGTTGAAGATCTTTCGCATTTACGTCGAAAAGTTGTTCGTAGCAGAACATCGATAATGAGTCGAAGTACCTCGGAACGATTCCAATGATCGAGATGAATAGCAGCCTAAACGGTAACGTGATCAACTGAGAAAGACGGACCGATTCATATATATTGAACCCGTTCGCTTGGGATGCAACTGAAACAATTTCGGGAAAAAGTGAAACACAAAATGTTTCGATCTTGAAGTTGAGTGCGCAGATTGAAAGAAAAAAGATCCTCACAAAAATATATGAAAAATGCTCATTAGATCTTCAACAATAGAATTAGAAAATATCTTCACCATTAAATAACGATCTAAACAGAAAATTTCCTTTAATTAAATTAATGTAAAAAAGTAATTAAATTCAATTTTTCTTAATCCAAAAATATTCACTTTGGCCGTTTATGAAATCGATATTCCGCCGCCCATATGTGAGGGAAATTCCCGTAATGTATACATAATAAGTTTATATGCGTCCATCAACAACAATAAAATATAACGCTCAACTTGTTTTCCCATCAGTCAAAACTCAAGAACAGAGAGAGAGAACATTTAATTATATGTACGTATGTGTGTTAGCATATCCTTTAAATCGAGAAAACAATTGCAAATTCTCTGCTAAAAAACAAAAAAAAGAAAAGCTCCCTTCTTTAGTTTGCTAAACACTGAACATGGTATTAGCCTTCCTAGGCCGCTACAGTATCACTTTTTTCTTTTTGTTTGTAGCCTTTTTGCTACCTGATAAGGGTAACATCAAATAGCATGAATGAACGAATTAATGAATAAATAATAAGATAAATGAAAAACACAATGTCTTTGGCGAGGCGGCGAACAGCAGTCACACCACCATTACCTGTAAATGAATGGCGCGTGTTTGCTGGTATGGTTTGTATGTGGTTTGAGAAACGCCCTTTTCTTTTTTTTGTTTGTTAGACAAATAGCATATAGAAAGCATCTATGAATGAAATCGTTCGAGTATGTTTCGGAAAGAGACAGAAAGAAGAGGAAAGAAAGAAACAAGTAACAAGTAAGAAAAATATGGCGTCGGCTTTCACAGATCCTTTAAAATCTGAAAACATAACAAAAATGAACATCAGTGTGAGTTAGATCATTAAACAATTTAGACCGTCTGTCTAGTAGCTAACAGGAATAATAATCATTTACTTCTCTTTTTTTTCTTTATACGAAAATGAGTGATTTTAGCATTGATTATATATTGAATAGAGCCGGGGAAAGATATCTGGGGACAAACGGCTCCTTAGATTTAAGGCAACGTTTAAAGGTGCACGATTTGCAACCGTATGCTCTAAATTTGAATGTGGAATTTTTAAAAAAAGCTCAACCTCACAAAGAACAGCAAGTAAATCTTTCGTCACTTCATCAACTGCCTATGTTTGATTGGTTACAGTATACACGCTATCATCCGCCCAAAGTCTCAAGTTGGTTCTTTCCTCCTTATTAAGCAAATAAATTGTTATTCTCTCCTTCTTACCGTAGGATCAATGCGTCAGGGTATCGTTAGTAGGCGTACACCCGGTCGTTTACCACGTATACCATTCACATCCGCTCAACTACAAGCTCTAGAAAATGCCTATAAACAATCCACGTACTTAAGTGCCGAAGAAGCCAATCAATTAGCTGATTCGTTAAATTTAACTAATACACGCGTGAAAATTTGGTTTCAAAATCGTCGGGCTCGTGAGCGACGTGAAAAACGCGAAAAAGAAGACAATTATGAATCGACATTATCATCAAATGCCTCAAGTCCTGATCCGGATGGGAATATCTTAGAAATTTCATGAATGGATGGCATCTTTTTTTGTCGTTGTTCAAAAAATAGTTTTTTTTTGTTTAACAAATTGTTTTTTTTTTTTTTTTTTTTTGTTAAATTTAAGAAATAGTTTCATTTTTATAGTGTTAAGTTCGATGGTGATTATAATTTTAATAAAAATTTTATTTATTGTATAATATATGTGAAGTTTTTTATTATTTAACAGAAGCCAACCTATAATATACAAAAGTTAAGGCCTTTAAATATTAGAAAGTTGTTTACTAAAAAGTTATCA